>CM021101.1:385637298-385688903 GCA_007115665.2 Sequoiadendron giganteum | reverse complement strand
TAATCCACAAACAACGAAAATCTCTCTTCCGCTTAATTCTATCTCGGTGAGCGGAAACTAAGGCTCTCATCTTCTGTTGGTTAGCAGTCCTAAAAAGTTTTGAATGGGCTCCCCGAGAGCCTAATACAAATTGGAGAATCTTTTTTTGACGGTTTTTAGCTATATATCCACGTTTAACTCTGGTCATTGAAGTTGATTCTTCATAAATGAATAATCTATTTTTTGATTAATCATTTTTTTTTTGTTTATTAAGAATAAAACTGATTGTTCTAATGTATAAAATAGAGATTCCAATGGCTTTTGCTACTCTAACCTTCCCAACCATAATTCTCTTCAGTTAGGTACCTTCCAAGTAGGCAAGGGATCGGCCCTTGCATTTAAGTAAGAAAAAAAATAGAATATATATATGTATATATATGTATATATATTATGGATTTCTTCGTTTCTATGGTTCCTTTTCTAACGGTAAGGTCCTCTCTATACGCCGGAGCCGTAAGATATAAGATGAGTATTTGGTAACTCGTATAGTTTACCATTTTCAGCTCTACTCTCCCCCCCCCGAATTATCAAGTAATAAATACTCTCATGATAAGATTTATAGATACAGTAACGACATGTAATTATGAGAGTTGGCAAGGTAGCTGACCTTTTGTCTGTTATCACAGTAGTAAATTTTTTTTTTTTATGTTTTTTCAATCTGCGTTATTTCATCGCTCAATGGATTGATGACCATTCGCTACCAATGAGGAAGTTCTTTTCATCCCACATCAAGGTGATTGGATTTTCACTAATCGAAACCATAAATTTCATCCTTGGTAAGATTAGATGATAGATCTTTACTTTTTAGCAGAAGGAAAGTTCTACTTGCTTCTTGTTAGAGAAACTTCCTAGTCCGTTTCAAATTTTGATCCAAACGAGTCGCACATACACCCTAGCACATACTCCTTTGCGCTGAGGACATCCTCGAAGAGCAGGAGATTTTATTCTATTTTCAATTGGCTGTCTCACATTTCTTATAAGTTGTTGGATAGTTGACACTTTGAATTCTATTTGAAATTGAATGGTTCGGATTCATCCTAACCAACTATATAGAAAGTATAAACTACATAAAGTATAAACTGTATAAATAAATTTGAGAAAATCATTCTTTAAAGAGAGACAATGGAATATTATAAATGTTGAGATAAATGCCATGCTATAAATGATCCCAATTTAATAATTATTCTTTATTTAACTAAAGGAGTTAATACTTAATATGATTAAATAAGGAATTTCATTTAATGGTAGAAATAACTAGCTTGGGAAGGAATTCAGGGATTCGATAATCAAGAAAATGAAAATTGTCTGAATTAACAGAAGTAAATGATCTTTGTGAAAAAACTATTTATGATAGAAAAATAGATTCATCTATATAAATTTGGTTATGATAGAAAAATACATTAATGTAGATAATGTTGTTATGATAGAAAAATAGAATCATCTTATATAATATTGTTATGATAGAAAAACAAAGTCATCTATATAAATGTTGTTATGATAGAAAAACACATTAATGTAGATAATGTTGTTATCATAGAAAAATAGAATCATCTTATATAATGTTGTTATGATAGAAAAATAGAGTCATCTATATAAATGTTGTTATGATAGAAAAACACATTAATGTAGATAATGTTGTCTTATTATGAGGGATAATTCCATTAATTTGAAAAAAATTGGGTTGCCAAAATGGTCACGATCATGGTACACTCTAGAATGATGAACCATTATTGGTTTGTTTGAATTTCTTTTGAACTTTCGGTACACTGGTCTATATTAGATATTATAGAGAGGGTTTCATTCTAGTTTTTTGAAGAATCAATACTAACAATGGTCAAAATATTGACTTGACTCATATTTTTGTTTCCCAGGAGATTCGTGCAGCAGAAGATACTGAATTTGAGACTTTTTATACAAAAAATATTCTTTTGAACGAAGGTATTCGTGCTTGGATGGTGGCTCAGGATCAACCTTATGAAAACTTTATATTCCTTAAGGAGGTTCTACCCATTGGTAACTGTGTTTAATGAAACTCTACTGATTATTCTATTCCACTTTTTCATTCAAAAAACACAAGAGGCGATATTACATATGATCAAATATATAATCAATTATAGAATTTCTAACCAATTAATTTATAAAAAATGGGAGGGTTACTTATGCTAACTGCTTTAGCTGCTTTTGTATTACCATGGATAGAGAGAGGTGCTCTGGTAATATTGTTTGGGTTCTATTACGGTTTCATAACGACATTGCCAATTGGTCCAGCTCAGATGTATTATGTCAAGTCCATATTACTGCGGGATCAAATAGTTGACGAGAATAATAATAATAAAATAATTCCTACGGGAAAATTGATTCTTAGTGGTTCTTTTGTGGGTCAATTTATAGTCTTTTCATCGATTTATATTTCCCCTATTTATAGGGTGTTATTTAAACCTCACGTGATGACTCTAATGTTTGTGCTAGTCTTCTTATTTCTTTTGATTAGAATACTCTTCTCCAATCTATTGTTATCTTGGATTAACAATCTTGCAATAGAGTTTTTTCTTGGAGTAGCTCTCCAATTGCTGAATCTTGCCCTTTTTGGTAAATCTGTGTTTTCGAGATTAGTGAACATGATGTTGTTTAGGTATAGTGAAAACCTCTTATTTTTGATAAGTACCGCAACTGGATGGCTCAGTGGTCAGGTTCTATTTGTCAAAATGACAAAAATCTTCTATTCATGTGTCGAACGAAATACGCCTTTAAAATTAGGAAAGAAAAAGCATCTATTCGCTTTCACTTTTCAAGTTATTTTCTTTGGTTACTTTATGCTGACATGTTATGGGAGAAGTCCATCATTGGTCCTGACTAAATGGAATGACCAAAGATCATTTATTCAGGGTCCTCTAGAAGAGATAGAATAGGACACAGACGAATATAACACTAAGAAGAAGAAATTTTATGACAGACATAAAATGTTAACGGATAGAATGAATAGAATGAATAAAAAAGCTTCCAAGAGAAAGAAAGCTCCTAAAAACACTGTTATTAATGAACCCGTTTCTATTCCTTCTCTTTCTAAGAAATTAATCAGAGTTTTTTCATTAAAAGACTTGGATCAGGACACTGAAACAAAATCAATTTTGTCCAACATGCTGGTAAAACCATGGCCATTAATATTTTTGTATTCTAATCAATTCAATGTCCCCCAACGATATGTTGATGTAGGGAATTTCATTCTTCATGGTCTGGTCAAGAATCAGGTCGCTGAATATTTCTTTGATGTTTGTCTTAGTGACGAGCACCAAAGAACTTCTTTCACAGCTCCACCTAGTATGTCTTTCTTTGCCAAAATGGTAAAATTGGGTGATCAAAGTCTAGATCCAAATCAAAATGCCATTGATGAATGGCTAGTTACAAAAATAGAGAGAAGATATTATTTTGCTAAAGAGCTTGAAGACCGAGTGAGAGCTCTAAGCAATGGATCCCCTCTTGTAGATGTAATCGAAAAAAGAATAAGATTTTTGAAAACTAGAAATGGAAAGACCCTTTTAGAAGTACATGATCCTTTACTGAGCGGGCCATTCCGTGGATCAATGATTCAATTTAAATCACCATGGATGTTACCACTAGATGAATCTACCGAGCGATTGTAAAAGAATCAAAAATGGCAATTGAACAACCATGATTCTACCAACCAACTAGGTTGAATTTCATTAATTCGACCAAAAAATAAGGATAAACTCGTTCATCAAAATGAGAAAATAAAAATTATTTTCAAATGGTGGCTTGATAGAATTCGTTTATTCTTATTAGAGGAAAAACAAACACAAAGATTCTTGGATGAAGCTACATTGAAAGATCTATTAACAAGATTTGAATCTATCTATCCAAAAGATTCATTGGAATATGTGTTGAAAACGTTGGCCCCAGCGTATCTAAACACAAGAATAGAAAGGGGAATCACTTCTTGTGATAAAAGAGTCTTTATTAATTTCTTATTGCATCTTTTCATTGAAACCCCAGGTCTGAAATGGGAATTGCTTTTGAGTGTTGTTCCTACAGAACAAACTTTTCTTTATGAGTGATTATTTTTAGTGAATTAAAATGAACTACCGGATTCTCCTATATCTATGCATGTTAAAAAAATTCCTAAAGAGATTTCAGACCAGGATCTTCCTTCTGAAAAAGAAGGTGCTGGAAGGAAAAATCTGAAAAAGCTTGATCAAGATTATGAAGATTTTTTGTTCTTTATTCCAAATTCATGGAATTCAAGAAAAAACCAATTAATAATGATTATGAACCTTGAATTCGAGACTTTAATCGATTTATTGTGCCTAAATGGCCCGCCACCATAGTATCGGGTGTTTATGATACTATGGCTCTCAAAGATTGTCTCGAACTTCATCCAAAAAGAGTGCGACAGTTAATAGTTATAAAGCCCTTTCAAAAAATAAAAGAAATTGAAGAAAATGAACAAAAAAAGGAGGAATCTTTTTTTTTTAAAGGATTCTTACAATGGTTCAAAGAGGAAAGAATATAAGAAGAAGCTGAGTTTCAAGAAGAAACTCAAGAACAAAACATATCTAATGAGGAATAGGACGATGCAGAGGAGGACCTTGTAACTAAAGATATACATGTCTTTCATTATCCATATGAAGGAGATTTTCGTAGATGTTTAGTTAAAGGAGCCATCCATTTTTAGAGACGTAAAGTTTCAGTCTTGAGCCATTGGATACCTCGACCACAGTCTAGTATTTTCATGAGACTAGAGGAGATGATTCAAAAGCCAGATGGCAAACCCAATCCTAAGAGCTTAGTTGCTGAAGAGAAAGAAAATGATCTTACGATTTCAAGACTAGTAATATATTTTGAGAAATATTTAGAAAGGAAAGAGAAAAGGGAAGAAGATTGGCACCGTCAAATACAACAAGGCTTTGATTGGGAATTGCTTCACTATCTAAGAGATGGTGTCTTATTCACTCATACATATCTTAGAAAATGACTCTATTTCCCTCCATTGATAATAGTTAAAAATCTTGGTCGTATTTTATTATTTCAGGCTCCCGAATGGGAGCAAGATTGGTCCAACTTGAATAAGGAATTTTATATCAAATGCAATTATGATGGATATGAATTGACAGATATTGATGTTCCTAAATATTGGGTCAAAGATTATGTGAAAGAGGGTATTCAAATCAAGATTGTGTATCCTTTTCGCTTGAGACCTTGGTATGAAGCTAGCCCTCAATCTATTGACACTAATAAAAAACAACTAGTTTCTTATCTCTGTATGGGACAAAAAATGAATTTCCTTTCGGAAATCTGACAAAAGTGCCCTCCTTTTGGAAACCCATTGGTGAATTGATTTTGAACTATATGTCCCATTGGGTAAAATTTATTATTGAGAGGATAAACCCTATTATCGAATGGATGAAACCTATTATCCAATGGATAGAAATGATTTTCTCACAAAATACCATAAAGATAAAAATTCGACTAGATATTGAGAGTACAGAAAAAAATGATCAGCTTCTTGTAATAATTTAGACAAGGCCTACGTCAAATATTAAATTCTCTTTAGAAATTGTACAAGATCCATTAGAACCATTTTCAATGCAGGTCGAACCAGATCTGGATCTGGAAGATACAGAGGATTGGACAACCACAATGCATGATCAAATCAAGCAAATGAATGAAGAGTATCTGGTGAATTTAGAGATTTATAAAAAGTTGCAAGCTGATTTTAAAAACAAATGGATCAGCCTTCTCCTGACATAAAATCAAGATTCAAAAAAGAGTTGGTTCAAATCAAAATTTGGGTTCTATCTTCCAAAAGAAGAGCATTCGATTCATTAGGAATAAATTTCCCTATTTTATGAAAGTTCTTGATTTTAGGACGAAACTATTAGTTATTGATCTTAAAATAAGCATTTTCAATCTGATCGAGTCCAGTTTCCAACTTTACATGCAATTGACGATAAAAATTGAACCAATTCAAAAACTATTCAATAGAAATAGAATTATCAACCCAATTATCAAAAAGGGTACAAAAGATATTTCTCAAGCATATATTTTTCATAAAATTTGGCAACAAATACGATCCATGAAGGGATCCTATGTGAAGGATTTATTAGAATCAAGAGCATTGACTCCTTTAATCAAAAAAAATGTCAAAGAATTTTTAGATTTGCAAGGGATACTGGATTGTCAAAATACCCAAGATTTAATGGTGAAACATTGGAAACAATGGTTAAAATGGTGTTTTGGCTATAGAATAGCACCATAGAAAAAGAAAAATCGAATTGGTAACCAATTGGGATGGAGTGAATTTGCATCTTTTTTGGGAGAAGAAGAATTTGCATCTCTTCTAAGACGGCTACAAAATAGGATCAAACGTCACAGATATGAACTTTTAGCGTACAATTACTTGGATCATATGAAAGAGGATAATCACAGACCCGCGGTCCAATATATCCCGGAACCAGATCATCAAGCTATTGCCAAATTTCAAAAAATGAAGGATCCTTCTTATTCCAAAAAGAAGAAGAATTACAATTCTTCTAAGAGAAAACAAAACCCCGATTCTGCCAAGAAGAAGAAGAATTACGATTCTTCTAAGAGAAAATAGAACCCCGATTCTGCCAAGAAGAAAAAGATGAAGAATTCGGATCCTGCGACAACTAAAAAAAATTCAAGAACGCCAAAAGACTTGATAACCTTTATCCTCTAGATATACTAAGGAAACAAATTAGGCTAATGTGTGAGTTTAAAGAACTTGAAATAGACAAGGACTTTGATGTTGATGCTTTTGTGATGCAAAGTCTCAAGGAAACAGCATAAAAAAGGAAAATTAAGCTCGTATCAATCCAAAAGCTTAAAGAGGAGAAAAAGAAACGTAAGAAAGAAAGAGAAAAGACGAAAAAAGATAGATTACAAAAGCTCGAATCGACAACTTCTCCAGAAGAAGTGAAAAACCTCAAAAAAGCATTCAAGATAGAAGATCAAAAAAATTGTTGGCAAAGGGCGCAAGAATTAAAAAGGTGACGAGAAGAACATAAGAAAGAAACGAAAGCTCAAGAGCTTGAAAGACAAGTTGCTCAACAAGCTGAAAAGCTCAAAATCCAAAAAGAAATACAACAACAACAAAATCTTAGACAAAAACATGGTAAATCTAATCGTAAATCTAAAATTAAAAATAGAATAAATGATTTTGTAGTTCGAGACTTTAGCAATATATATCGTTCTCAAAAAAATCTCAAGAAGATAAATACGCAAAAAGAAAAACTACGAATAGAGCTAAAAAGGCTCATTTTGGAATGAGATGCTAAGATAAATGCCAAAGGTGATAAGAATGCATGGGATAAAGTTAAATCAAAACTGGATTCTGGACTGAATAATAAGAGAAAAGAGAGGTTTCTAACATAAGAAACCAAGAAGAACCCGAAAGAACAGAAGAAAGAAAAAGACCCAAAAATACAACGCCTAAAGGAGAGAAAACGCCTTGAAAGAGAAGGGAAAAGATTGGAAAAACTCCAAAAAGATACTAATACTAAGCAAGTAGATACACCAAAGAAAAAAACAGAGAAATTGTTGTATCCTGAAATGGCAAAAAAATTTCTCGTTTGGAAAAGAAAATACAAGCTTGAAAAAATGCCACTAGCTACTTGGCTTTCTAAGAGCAAAAATGTGGTTTGTTTCTTAGATCAAAAGAAATTAGGCAACTAGGTGGCTGTAGCCGAACTTGCTCTGCCATATTTGGAGAATGGAGAACTTGACTTGGAATTATTGGAGACTATGTTGTATCTTAAGAGTTACTTCAAGAAGAACAAGAATGATTTTTTTAGAGTTTTTGGCGATAAGCATAGATGATCTATACCACTTGTACCAGGGTACTTTAATGATTGATTCTTGATATACAAGATTGCGAGTCTCTTCCTAAAAATAAAGAGGAAAAGAAAAGATGTAAATATTTTTGATAGATCTAAACGAAGAAAAAGAAAAACTATTGAAAATCTCAATGAGAAAATTTCAAGTTCTTTCATTTTCAAAGATATTTTTCTTCCAAGACGTCGTAGAGAATTTCAAATTTTGAATCTGGAAAATTGAAAGTATAGAATTAAATAGTAAAGAGATACCAAATGATGAAGGTCTCATGGAAAAAGATGAACATCTTATCATAGATACAAGGCAAAATATAAGACGTTTTCTTTGGCCTCGTTATCAATTAGAAGATCTTATTTGCATGAATAGATATTGGTGGAATATGAATAATGGTAGTCAATATGCTATGTTGAGGGTCCGAATGTATCCCAAAATAGATCATTGGAAACATATTCAAAATAATTTGAATCTTATAAAAGATGGTTTTGTTTCAATTCTTCAAGATCTGGGAAATCGTACCAAAAGTGTCTTGGGTAGGAGATAGTCGCCGGTTTTTGGACGAAATGAAACTATGAATGAGGTAAAGGAGTCGAAAACGAACTCTTTTTGTAGCATAAGTTCGTCTTTTCTTTCTGACGGCTCCCCATGTGATGAAATTCTTACAAATCTGAGAAAATCTCTTAGTTCCCTTAGAGAGAAAGTTCGAGAGCTTAGAGCTAAGCTTATAAAGCTTAAAGAAAAGTTTCTAAAGGAACTTAGAGAGAAAGTCTGAGAGCTTAGAGCTAAGCTTCTCGAGCTTAAAGAGAGGTTTCTAAAGGAACTTACAAAGAAGTTTCAAAAGCTTAGAGCTAAGTTTTGAAAGCTTAGAGCTAAGTTTCAAAAGGAACTTAGAGAGAAAGTTGGAGAGCTTAGAGATAAGCTTATAAAGCTTAAAGAGAAAGCCCTCAAACTTAAAGAGGAGTTTCTCTTGTTTCTCATTCTAAAGACAAAATCTTTGAGAAAATCTCTAGGAGAATTTGCAGAGAAAGTTGGAGAGCTTAGAGAGAAGTATCCTTTTCCAAAGATAAAGGGAAGCAATTTTTTGTTTGGAAGACGTAATGGAAAGAAATAAAAAATTGAGGGCCCTCTCTATTCCTGTGTGGATAAAGTCTACATCTAATATATATTTTCTTGGGAAACAATTTTAAATCTTTTAAAAAAAAGAAAAAACAGTGATAATATTTACGAAGTTACTTTTCCAAATTTCTTTTAATGATTGATGTTGTTTCTCTGCTACGGGAGATGTATTATTTGTACATTCCCGTAGCTTTGGAACAAATAAGAATATATTAATGTTTACCGTTCATTTCAGAGCAGCAAGATTTGAACCCACAACTTCCACCACCCCAAGATGGCATGCTACCAAATTGTGCCATACTCCGTTATAATGACCAACATCACATTTCTCTATTTAATGTCAATTCGGACATTGACTAGAGAAAATACTCTTCTCTCAATATTAGCATTGACAATCTCGGGAAGATAGTCTAATATAGTGACTAAACAATACAAAAGTGCTAAGCCTCCATGGTGAAATTGGTAGACACACTGCTCTTAGGAAGCAGTGCTAGAGCATCTCGGTTCGAATTTGAGTGGTGGCATTTTGTTAATAAGATACTATGGGCTCAATCCCTTCCATATAAATTACTTATATCTATATCTATTACTTATGGAGTGCCTATATAGGCAATTACTATCATTGTTCGATCTATGTCAATATGATCGATGACATATCAATCGATTTTATCTTTCTCTTATGAATCCTATTTGAAATAAAATGAATAAATGGGTTTATTATGATATTTATAACTCTAGAACATATATCGGCTCCTGTCTCTTTTTCTCTTACTTTTTTTGTCACTCTCATTTATTGGGGAACTTTAGTTTATAAAAGTCAAGAACTAAGTAATTCAGGAGGAAAGGGCATGATATTTAAGTGTATTTGTATAACGGGAGTATTAGTTACTCGTTCGCTCTATTCGAGACATTTACCATTAAGTAATTTGTATGAGTTATTCATGTTCCTTTCATGGAATTCGTCCATGATTCATATAGCTATAGAAGCATGGGGTCAAGATGTTTGGTGGTTAGGTGCAATCACCGTGCCAAGTGCCATGTTAACTCATGGTTTTGCTACTTTAGGTCTTCCAGATAAAATGCAGCAATCTGTAATGTTAGTACCCGCTTTACAATCTCATTGGTTAATGATGCATGTAAGTATGATATTGCTCAGTTATGCAACTCTTTTATGTGGATCCCTATCATCGATAGCTTTTTTGGTCATTATATCCCAAATAATCAAAATATTATTCTTAATGTGAAGAATTCCTTTTTATTAAAAAAAAATCGGTATTCACACGACCAAGAAAAAAAGGAATTGAAAAATTATTTTTGCTTTCCATTTATAAATTATCAGAAATGGGTATTTACTCACCAATTAGACCAATTGAGTTATCGTTCCATTGGTCTAGGATTTTCTATTTTAACTATAGGTATACTTTTCAGGGCAGTATGGGCCAAGGAAGCATGGGGATCTTATTGGAGCTAGGATCCAAAAGAGACTTGGGAACTAATCACTTGGATTATATTTGCAATTTATCTACATACCAAAATAAATAGGGGTTGGAAAGGAGAAAAATCGGCAATTGTTGCTTCTCTAGGATTTATTCTAGTTTGAACCTGCTACTTAGGGGTTGATCTATTAGGAATAGGGTTACACAACTATGGATGGTTTATTTAGTAGTTAAAAATTGCAAAAAAGGATAAATTTTTGATTTAATATAGAAAATCTATGTGATTAAATCAAATTAAATAAACAGGGAGCTCATCCAAGTTGTTTCAAAGGGTGTCGTAGAAAATTCGGAATCCCGCGAACTTTCTTTGAATCATAGCTCATAGCTATGGGTCTTTATCCCTAGTTGAATTTCTATATTTTAAATCTTTATATGGTACTTCTATTTTTATTATAGAACTAAAGCCTAATTTTTCTATTCTATTTTTGTCTTTTTTAACTTCCAGATGAATTAGAAACTATCTAACTTTTCTTGGGGCCCGCACAAGCAGTAGAGAATGTGGTTTCATTTTATGTAGGAGAACCTTGGGATTTACATGTCGTCAAAGTGGAGAATTTTCATTTGATGTAGGAGAACCTTACGCGGTGCCAAGTGAAGAACCTTGGGATTGACATCCTATTATTTTGAATAAAGGAATGCCTTCGGGAACGCGAAGATTAATAAACGTTAATTACAAATCAATATTTTCGTAGAACTATAGTTCTTCCCCATAGGAACTATAGTTTCTTGCAGTGGTCCAGGATGGTAATATTCCTTGGCACCAGGATCCAATGTTGTGGGAACCCATTGGTGAATACCATTCTGCAGGCCAATCTTCAAATTATGTCGATCTTCAAGTTACCTAGGCCGACGATTGGTAGATTCCGCAAACATAGAGCAATCATTAATCGATTTCATTATCTTAACGATCATCATCAAAACAACCAAAATAATGGTCATCATGACCATCGTCATAATAATACGATATAGGTGAAAAATCCAGTCCTTCTATGCCTATTGCGTCGATAATACCAAACTCTATTGCCTGCTCTGGTGTCATATAAATATCTCTTTCTAATAGATAAGTAATTAATTCCTGATCCTGCTTTGTCGTACTTACATAAGTATCCACAATATACGACTGCAAGTCGTTCAAATACTCTGAATCGAATCCTGATTCTATTGAAGTAGAGCGATGATCATAAGGAGACATATGGGGTTGGTGGATCATAATTGAAGCATTTTCGGTCATTACCCGTTTAGTAAATGTCCCCCCGTGTAGAAGGAAAGCTCCCATTGAAGCATTTAGCTTGATGCCTATTGTACATACATCCCCTGTTACGTATTGCATAGTATCATAAACAATGACTCCTTGTACTATTCCTCCACCTTGATAGTGAATAAAGAACATAAAATCCTTTGTTGGATCTTCTTGATTTAAATAAATCATACTTTTCATGATTTGATTGGCAGGTTGTTTTTCTAGCGGTCTAGCTAAAAAAAAAATCTCCTGAAAAATAACCTGTGATATATGTCGAACGAGTTTGCCTCCTCTTCTTCCAGCCCCTGATAGGGCACTTTGGGTACGTTGGTTATGCCCATTTTTCCAAGTTTTTTCTCTTTGGGCATTTTTTAACTTTTCATTACAACGGCTAATATATAAATATATTATAATTCTATTTTAAAATAGAGAAAAATAATCTCAAATAGAGAAACTTTATTAGTAATAAAAGAAGAGTTTTTGTTTTTTTTGTTATGTTTGAGCTAAAAGACGAATTTTTCTACACAAAACCGCTAAAAACACAAGACTATTGCTAGTATTTTTTTGCTATAATGACTATTACTAGTATTTATTTATTTTAGTTAGAATTCCAATATAAGTTTTAAATTCAAAATAATTTCTTATTCTGTAAATGAATTACATGTATACAAATTATTATAAATTTATAATTTATATTATAATTATAAATTTAGACTAAAAAAAAGGTGTAAAACCTCTACATAATTTCAAAACTTTATGCATAATTTTGATCCCCAAAAAAAAATTCTTAAGGGATCAAGACTTGTTTTTGGGAATCTTATAATAAAATGAATTATTCTGACCTTTCAATCACTATACATGTATATTTCGATTGTCTCGCTCAAAATATTTTTTAAAAGAGCTCGTGGAACCATCGTATCAAACATTCCAAAATCAAATAAAGAATCAGATATTTGATCTTCATCATCTACTATCTGGTTTTACCTGCAAATGCAATGTATGCATTAGGCTCGACAATCATGACTTTAGCCAACATACCAAAACTAGCAGTGACTCCACCAGTTGTAGGAGATGTAAGAACTGAAATATATAGTAAATTTTTCTCTTTTTGATGTGTATGCAACACAACAGCTATTTTATTCATTTGTATTAAGCTAAAACTTCCTTCTTGCATGCACACTCCGCCAGAAGCACATACGAGAATTAATGGAAGAAAATTCTTTGTAGCATACTTTATTAAACGAGTTATTTTTTCACTCACTACCGAGCCCATACTAACTCCCATATAATTGAAAATCCATAACTCTGAGTGTGACAGTAATACCATTTATTTCACCTATGCCTGTTTGAATAGCGTCGGGTAAACCTGTTTCTTTTTTATAGGAAGTGTTATAATCTTCATAAGATTTTTCTTTTGTTTCTATAAATTCTTCCTTTCCTAGATTAAGTGTACTCTTTATTAGTTTTACGTTAGTGTTGACATACTCTTTTTATTCTTTAGTTAAAGAGTCATAACTTAAAGGAAATTCTTCCTCAATATCCTCAATATCCTCAGTATCTTCAATATCTTTAGTATCTTCTATATAAGTCTCTTTTTTCTTATAAAATTTTTCTTTGCTATCTAGTGCTAATGTAGAAAACTCTTTCATTATCTCTAGTAAATAGAAATAAATACTCTTACTATCTTCAGTATACGACAAGAAATTGTCGTCACAATCTTTTTCATTCTTCTTGTGATGAAGGTAGAGATTCTCTATTTGGTGAAATAACTCCACACTATTTGCACTAGAGACTAAATCATCCTGTATGATATGATCCATGATATTATCACACTGGTAGTGATCTTGTTTTTTCACGTATTCTACTAGAATATCAAAACCAGAACGAGAATATTGTTCTCCTTTGAGTAAACAACAACAATGATTTTTAAACCAATATTTAATTTTTTTCAAGAGCAAATATCTTTCCATCAAACAGATCGCCATATGTTTTCGCAGCCATAAAAAGTAATATGTCTTTGGATCATTTCCTAGATAAAAAGGAAATATATATATATTTTTTCTTGTTTTTCTTTTTTCTTCCGGAAAATAAAATTCTAGTTTGACTAAGTTTACCGCCACTACTTTCAAGAACTTATCTTGTGAAAGTAGTTGTTCTTCTAAGTGGGCTAATTGTTTATTTAATTTTATTAGCAATTCCAAAATTTGGATTTTTTTAAATTTAATCGCCATTTTTTTGAATTCTATAGAAATGATTTCAAACCCCCTATCTTCCAAAGAAGTTTTAGAAAGCAACCTAGACATTTGCTGATTTTCTAATGCTTTATTTAAAATCGCAAACATATGTAATTCATCTTTTATTCTTTTACGTATTTCAAGAAGTACAAATTGAACTGTTTTCAAACCTGTACCAATAATGTCTTGCAGTATCTTAATAGTTTCTTTTGCATCTAAATTCAAATATTTAATGAATTTATTTTCTAGTACAACCTTAAGGATATTAACAAGAGTATTGTTATATTCTACTAATGTTTTCAACGCTTTAGTATTTATTTGAAAAAACTCTTTGTAAAAATATTTTTGATAAATTACTTTGAACAATAAAATTGAGACCTTTTGAACCATTTTGATGTCAAACGTCGTATGTTTTTTTTCTAAAAGATCTATCGTAGATAAATTCATGCCCATAGGGCACCAAGTGCCATTATCAATTAAAATTTCAATTCGCTCTGAACTAGTCATTTGCAGAGTAGCTCCACATTCTGCACAAACACCTTTTTGTTCTACTAAATATTTCTTATAGAGAAGGGTCTCACAATTTTAGCATAAAAACCACAAATACTTAAAACGTTCTGAATTGAATCTGTCTTCTATGGGCGTTATTTCGATATATTCAGAATCCTTGTTTTCTTCACACATTTTCCTATATTTTTTTGAGATATTATTAATGTACAACTTTGAACAGATAAAATACAAATTTTGCTTCATTTGTATTCCATTTCTTTTAGATCTTGGGCAAAAAGATCTTTTTTGTATTTTTCAAAAAAATAAATTTCTCTATCTGACTCACTCCACTTAATCAAAAATTCGTTCAATCTTCTCGTCGAAATTCATTTATTTGTTCAAATAGCATATAGCATATATATATATATATATACTATATATTTTAAATACATTTGATTCCTTGAATAGTATAAAATTCGCTTCTTATAAAAAAATAGAAAATGAAGTCTCCATCAGGTTCTTTCTGATCTGTCCAATGAATTCATGATGATTCGTTGAAAAAGAATGAACAGTGGACTCAATACAATATCTATTTCTATTTATACAGACGCTATTGTACCTTTATTTTACTTTATTCTTAAAGCTCCAGACAAAGCCGAGTCAAAATTAGCTTTTATTAGATTACAACAGATTTGACAAATCCATTCAATCATGAGGATTTAATTTGTGAAAGATAAAATTATCTTTAGCCCACTTTGGGTACGGGCTAGAAGAGATTGAAGCCCCTTGCCCCTTGGACCTGGATCTACTGATCCACCGCTCCAATCGAATAATCCAGAAAATCGAGAGGTAAGCCCTTTTTTCTAGCTGAATTATATATTCCCATCCATTCGGTATTCGGCTCAATCTTAAAATTAAATATTGGACCGTGTTCAATTTGATTAAGGGACGAAACATACAAAAGTCACTTGATTACAAGTGATCAATTGTATCAAATTCAAATTTGATTTCTTTCCATACTTCACAAGCGGTAGCTAGTTCAGGACTCCATTTAGTAGCTTCACAGATCACTTCATTACCTTCACATGCAAGATCAGGTCCTTCATTACGGGCTTGTACACAAGCTTCTAAAGTGACTCGATTAGCCACTCCACCAGGTGCATTTCCCCAAGGGTGCCCCAAATTCCCTCCACCAAACTGTAATATGGAATCATCCCCAAAGATCTTGGTCAGAGTAGGAATATGCCAAACGTGAATACCTCCTGAAGCTATAGGCAAAACACCCAGCATAGAGACCCAATCTTGAGTGAAATAAATAACATGACTTCGGTCTTTTTCAATAAAATCATCACATAATAGATCAAAAAAACCCAAAGTGACTTCTCATTCTCCTTCAAGTTTACCTACTACAGTACCAGCATGAATATGATCTCCACCAAACATAAGTAGTGCTTTAGCCAATACATGGAAATGTAGACCATGATTTCTTTGTCTATCAATAACTGCATGTATTGCGCGTGAATGTGAAGAAGTAGGCCATTATCTCGATAATAATGAGCCAACAAAGTATTTTCCATAAAACCTCCAGCCAGACAGTCATGCATGATGATAGGAACTCCCAATTCTTTGGCGAATACCGCTCTTTTCATCATTTCTTCACACGTACCTGCAGTAGCATTCTGGTAATGTCCCTTAATCTCACCCGTCCCAGCCTGGGCTTTATAAATTTCTTCTGCACAAAAGCAGAAATGATCTCTCCAACGCATAAATGGTTGGGAATTCACGTTTTCATCATCCTTGGTAAAATCAAGTCCACCACGGAGACATTCATAAACCGCTCTACTATAATTTTGGTAGATAGACCCAATTTTGGTTTGATAGTACATCCCAATAAAGGACGACCATATTTGTTTAATTTATCTCTTTCCACTTGAATACCATGTGGTGGTCCTTGGAAAGTTTTTGAATAAGCAGGAGGAATTCGTAAATCTTCCAGACGTAGAGCCCATAAGGCTTTGAATCCAAATACATTACCTACAATAGAAGTGAATAGGTTAGTAATATAACCTTCTTCAAAAATATCTAAGGGATAAGCTACGTAGGCTATAAATTGATTTTCCTCTCTAGGAACGGGTTCAATATCGTAGCATCGACCCTTGTAATGATCAAGATTGGTAAGTCCATTGATCCAAACAGTGGTGCATGTACCAGTCGAATATTCGGTAGCTACTGCTGCTCCTACTTCTTCAGGGGGTACTCCAGGTTGAGGAGTGACTTGGAATGCTACCAAGATATCAGTATCTTTGGTCACATACTCCAAAGTATAATAAGTTAATCTGTAATCTTTAACACCAGCTTTGAATCCGACACTTGCTTTAGTCTCTATTTTTGGTGTCATAAATAAGTCCCTCCCTATGATTTATTGGTTAATAGCTCTTATGAGAATCAGGTCTACTCAACCTGGGTGTTGAACGTAAAGAATCACTTTTGTATTTCAATTTTTTTGTACAAAATATACATTTTTTAGCCTTTATTGTCAAAAAGGCTTTTCTTTCAAGTGATATTGTATCATGTTATGTATGTATGACGCAACCCGATTTCTTATTTCGATTGACCTATGGACCTTTCCACAATTCTAATTTATTCTATATTAGAAGTAAATGTGGTACATTTCATTTTAGGCAAAAAATAAATTGAAAAAAATTGCAGTATCAGACGGTATGCGCATAGGTATAAGTGTGACTAGTTATTGGCTCAACAAGTTGAAGACTTCCGATCGTTATTCATTTACTTCCAATTTCATTGGATGACTATTTATCTCGACAAAATCGCATCAATACCCTCTAGTCGTGTTCTAGCTCTTTTGAGAGCTACATCAGCCTCGATTGCTTGTCTCTTGCCTTCAGCTCATGCAAGATCAGATTTAGCTAATCTAAAACTTTCCCGAGCCTCTTGAAGATCAATATCAATACCTCTTTCTACATTATTTACCAATAATGTGATTTCATTATTGTCTATCTTGGAGAAACCACCCATCAAAGCCATAGTTGACCACTGGGCATTGAGTCATATTTTCATGACTCCTATATCCAAAGCTATTACAATTGCAATATGGCTGGGTAATACACCCATTTGACCATTATTGGTAGTTAGTATTATTTCTTGAACTTTTGAATCCAAAGAAACTCAATTGGGAGTGAGTACACGAAGATTTAGGGTCATTTTGTTTCTTTAAATTTCTTTTAAGTTCATAGCCTTTGTGGTAGCTTCATCAATGTTACCCACCAAATAAAAAGATTGTTCGGGTAGACCATCTAATTCTCTCGGAAGGATCAATTGAAAACCTCTAATTGTTTCTATTAGACTAGCATATTTACCAAGGGAACCAGTGAATACCTCTGCTACAAAAAAGAGTTGTGACAAAAATCGTTCAATTTTTCTTGCTCTTGCCATGATTAAACGATCGTCTTCTGATAATTTGTCTAATCCAAGAATAGCTATAATATCTTGAAGTTCCTTACAACATTGCAAAGTTTGTTTAACTCCTTGCGCAGTTTTGTAATGTTCTTTTCCTACGATCGAAGGTTGGAGCATAGTTGACGTAGAATCTAGCGGGTCTACCGCTGGATAGATCCCCTCGGCAGTTAATCCTCTCGATAGTATAGTAGTAGCATCTAAATGTGTGAATGTTGTAGTAGGAGTTGGATTAGTCAAGTCATCTGTAGGTACATAAAATTTTTGAATGGAGGTTATAGACCCCTCTTTGGTAGAAGTTATTCTCTCTTGTAAAGAACCCATTTCCGTGCTAAGAGTTGGTTGATAACCCACCGCAGAAGGCATTCTGCCTAATAATGCGGATACCTCTGATCCTGCTTGGACAAAGCAGGAGATATTGTCAATAAATAGGAGTACATCTTGTTTATTGACATCTCAAAAATATTTAGCCATAGTTAAAGCAGTTAAACCAACTCTCATACGAGCTCGTGGTGGTTCATTCATTTGACCATAGACCAAAGCTACTTTGGATTCTGATATATTTTTTTCATTAATGACTCCCAATTCTTTCATTTCATTGTAAAGATCATTTCCTTCATGGGTATGTTCTCCTACTCTGCCAAAATATAGAAACACCTCCATGAGCCTTAGCAATGTTGTTGATTAATTCCATAATTAATCCTGTTTTACCCAATCCAGCTCCCCCGAATAATCCAAATTTTCCCCCATGGCGATAAGGAGCTAAAAGATCCACTACTTTAATGCCTATTTCAAAGATTGAAAATTTGGTATCCAACTGTGTAAAGGTGGGAGAAGATCTATGAATAGGAGATTTTGTGAGAGCATCTACAAGACCTAAGTTATCAATGGGTTCCCCAAGAACATTCAAAATTCTCCCGAGAGTAGTTTCACCAACTGGAACACTAAGTGGACCTCCTGTATCAATTACTCTCATTCCTCTCATCAAACCGTCTGTAGCACTCATAGCTACAACTTTAACCTTATTATTTCCTAATAATTGTTGTACCTCACAATTCACACTTATTGGCTGACTAGTTGTATCGTTATCCTTAACGATCAACAAATTGTAAATTCTAGGCATATTACCTACAGGAAAAGATACATCTAATACTGGGTCGATGATCTAAGAAATATGTCCTACCTTCTTTTCTACAAGTGTGGAAACCCCAAGAATAAAAGGATTGGTTCTCATAAAAAAAAGAAAAAAGGATATTGATTCCAATTGCTAATACTAGCAAAAAACTAAAAAAAGCACAAATGCTCTGTAATGAGTTGATCAGTCAATAATCATTGAGAGTTATAACTTTAACTTACTTAGTTATCTTTTTCTTGGTAAAGTTCAACTTCGATAATGATCTAAAAATAGTCGTTATTTAAAGGGAAATAATTGACTTTTAAAATAAATGTAGTAAAACTTATTTGATTACTCAATCACATCAAATAAGTTTTACCTACTATTGGATTTAAACCAATGACTCCCGCCGTATGAAAGAGATACTCTAACCACTGAGTTAAGTGGGTTATTTATTATCATAGATAGATTCGTACCTAGAAACAATTCTAGGCATAATTCAACATATAAACAATATGCCCATTAACTATGGGATAGTATCGAATGATTCAATTCAATATCATCTGTATTGACATAAAGTAATCAATTTTGTTAGTATATCTTCAAGACTAAACTGTGAAGGGCTATAGCTCAGCTAGGTAGAGCACCTCATTTACATTTGCGCCAATGGTTTTCAAGAGAGTTTATTGGTTCATCCGGTCCATAAAATGGATTTGAGTCTTACTCTATGAATTGGGAGAACAATAGCATAACAAAGATGAAGTTCAATCTAATTCGAACTAGAGATCTAGTTGATATGGTCAATCTCAAGGACATTCAATGTCAGACATAATGAGTACAATACAAGGACCTCAAAAAATAATTCTTTTTGATCTATGAACTTTGAGGTGTATGAAGTCTCATATTATTCTTTTGGGGTGATAGAGACTCCATTTGGAGAATCTATGTTTGAGCATGATAGACCTACATCAAGGGAACCTTTTGAAGCACTTTGGGATTGCTTTCGAAACATTTTTTTTTGAAGAAAACGAAGCCATCTTATTATCTTTCTAGAAATAAGAGAATGGTAGACTAACTGATCTTTCCATCAGTTAATGGAAGAGCCCAATGCAATAAAAATGCATGTTGGGTTCTTGGAACAATTCAAATAATTTTGGTAATAAGAAATTTGATCTATTCTACCGAGAAGGTCTACGGTTCGAGCCCGTATAGCCCTATACAATTAGGAAACTCTTCTATTCCTTCTCTCTCATATTGTCCCTATGATCTGATGCTAAATTGTGATTAAAAAGTATCGCATTTTTTTTGTTAAATGCCGAACCGATGACTTACATAGAAGAGAATTTACTCAAAAATGAGTAAAGAGGAAATATGAATGAAAAGAAAAAAGAAAAAAGAAAAAAAAAGAGGATTTAGAATTATAAGAATGAAAATTATTTCGATTGCGACCCATAGTCTTATTCCCCAAGATCTATGTGATACTAAACAATAGATCATAAATCATGGTGGAATGTGAGCACATAATAATCTTTATTATCAAATATTATTATTGATTATAATCATATATAATCAAACTCCATTGTCTTTTCAATTTTCTAGAGAAACATAGCATCAATTTGATGCTATGTTTCTCATACGGAATCCATTACATTGCTATACATATGGACAACTGAGCAACCTTTAGTCTTCGATTCGAATTAGACTGCTAGAAAAGCATCACTGCATCGTTCGTATGCATTATATGAATTCCATGCTATTCGTATAATAAACTAATGCATCAACACACATTCAAATTATTGATTTTTTATGTCAAATCAAGGAATTTCCCTTATTTCCAATACTTACTATGTTTTTTTCATGTAATATTAAACATTTTGGTTGATAGGTCTATAATGGATATTATCCAGGTTTGTCAACCTTTTTTTTCAATTTTTTTCAAGTATTTGAATAATATATTAATTCGAGGTTATCTAAGTTTCTCTATATTTTTATATTAATATTCAATATGTAATATCGAACAAATAGATAAAGTTTAACTTGCTAGTACATCTCACATCGTTAGAAACAACGACCCTGAAAGACCCCTTATTTCAATCGAGAAAATTCCCTTATATCAAACCATGTTGGTTCACACACTACAACAGGAACCAACGTGAAGTCTATTGAACTGCACGGGTTCTTTTAGAACCATTTCTTAGATTATTTTGAATGTATTACATAATATTATTTTATTCATTTCTGTGTTAAGCAACAGACAAAACATTGAATTAATATAATAAATGATAATGAATCATTTGGGAGGGGAGAGAAGCGATTAATAAATTGATAATAAATAGAAGAATTTGATCTATTTAAACAAGAATCTGTTTATGTTTCTATTTTCTGAATATGATACTTTTTGGATATATTTATCCATATCCAGCCTTATTCCAATTCTGGCATTCTCAATTTCCAGAAGTTTGGCCCCAATAAGTAAAGGGCCAGAGAAAGCCACTAGTTATGAATCAGGTATAGAACCAATGGGAGATACCTGGATCCAATTTAGAATTCTTTATTACATGTTTGCTTTAGTTTTCATTGTTTTTGATGTGGAAACCATCTTTCTTTATCCGTGGGCTATGAGTTTTGATATTTTGGGTCTATTTACATTTATAGAAGCTTTTATTTTCATGATTATCTTAATTGTTGGTTTACTTTATGCATGGAGAAAAGGAGCATTGGAATGGTCTTAACTCCCAAATTTTGGAGTGGTAAAAGGCAAGTGTAAGAATGGGAAAAATCAAATAGTATTAGATAAAGTGACAGCCAACACTTCTAAACTATTATCCCAATCTAAACAAGAGAATACAAACAAAGAGAGCAATCAAAATGAAAGCAAATGAAATAAAGCACTCCCCTTTGAAGTTGATTATTTCTCTTGTCTCTCCTATTTCTTCTTATGCCAATATTTCCCTCAGATTTGTTGATGAAGTTGTGCAAATAACTGCAAATAGTAAGCATGAAAGTTGGAGATAATTAGCTGTTAAATTGAAAATGGAGGGGAAGGGTTGCTTTTATAGACAACCATTCGAATGGATAGACAAGATTGATCTTCTAGAAAGATTCTAAGATCAACGGATGAGGATTCATGAGAGGGAAGTTACAAAATGGATGGCCAAGATCGAGTTTCTAGAAAGATGCCGAGATCTACGGTTGAGAATCGATGCAACCAGAATATGCCATGCATGGAAAAGATATGACGCCGATGGTTATGACGCCTGACAGCTATGACAAACATGTAGGACATGCAGACTATGACATGAAATAATGACAAGGGATCTTTGACCAAAATAGAGGGATAAATAATTTATTTTAAATAATTTATTCGAAAATGGAAGGGGATGACAAGTGGCAAATAAATAATTTATTTTAAATTATTTATTCGAAAATGGAGGAGAAGGACAAGTGGCAAATAAATAATTTATTTTAAGTCATTTATTTGGAGGAAATGAAAAAGGAGATTTAATTAAATTCATAAATTTAATTAAAGGAGGAGATATAAATTAAATATGGATAATTGATTAGGATCAATTATTTAAAGGAGAAGAATGACACATAATTAAATAATTTCGTTAATTATTTAATTATAGAAAAATAAAAGGTCAAATAATTATTATTATCTGACTATAGACATGTGATAAAAGATAAATAATTAAATAAATAATGATTTATTTAATTATTGAAGAAAGGGGTATTAGTGATGCAATTAAATAATTTTAATTGATCAAGATAGAAATGAGAAGGTGAATCAATTAAATAATTTAAAAACTATTTAATTAATAAAGGAATATGATCGAACATAATAGAATAATTAAAATTATTCAATTATTGAAAGATGATGACTAGGAAAAATGATGCTCATAGACTTAGGACATTTTTCAGTGTCTACAGCAAGTAGAAAATTATCTAAATCTAAAGCCAGTGATAAATCCTATAGAATCCTCTTTACTTGATCAAGCAGCTCCGAATTCAGTGATTTCAACTACTCTAAATGATCTGTCCAATTGGGCGAGACTCTCTAGTTTATGGCCGCTCCTTTATGGTACTAGTTGTTGTTTTATCGAATTTTCTTCATTAATAGGTTCATGATTTGACTTTGATCGTTACGGTTTGGTGCCAAGATCCAGTCCTAGGCAAGTCGACCTCCTTATAACAGCCAAAACTGTGACCATGAAAATGGCTCCTTCTTTAGTGAGATCATATGAATAGATGCCCGAACCAAAATATGTAATTGCTATGGGATCTTGGACTATTATAGGAGGAATGTTTAGTATAGATTCTTATAGTATCATTCACGGAGTAGATAAGTTAATTCCCATGGATATCTATTTTCCGGGTTGTCCTCCTAAACTAGAAGCTATTATAGATGCTATAATAAAACTTTGTGAAAAAATAGCTCAAGAAATATCTGAAGATAGAACCGAGTTTAAACAAGTAAAGAGATATTTCACTAGAAAGCATAGGTTTCATATTGGATCCAGTATGCTTATTGAAAATAAGGAGGAGAATTTTTTTCATCAATCTTATGAATCTCGGGTTGAATCAACTTTAGAGATAACTCCCAAAACATCTGAATCCATTTCAGAGATACCATACCCTTTGAAAATTTTGAAAATACGAGAGTTTGCTGGCGAATGAATAATAGTTAGTAAAACGTAATGAGCAGGAAAGAAATTTTTGAAATTTTATTAGAAATGTCAAATCCTTATACAAATACTTCGACAATAAATAGTAATCAAATGCAAGGATGATTATCTGCTTGTCTAGCCAAGCATAAGTTAGCTCATAGACCTCTGGGTTTTAATTATCTCCGTTATCAATGTGCTTATGATGTAGCACCAGGGGGTTCCTTAGCTAGTGTATATCATCTTACGAGAATAAAGGATAATGCAGATCAACTCGAAGAGGTGTGTATACAAGTTTTTTTCCCAAGGGAAGATCCTAGAATCCCGTCTATTCTACGTATTTGGAAAGGTGCTAATTTCCAAGAACGAGAATCTTATGATATGTTGGGAATATTTTATGAAAGTCATCCATGTCTAAAACATATATTGATGCCAAAAAGTTGGATTGGGTGGCCTTTACGCAAAGACTATATTGTACCTGATTTTTATGAAATACAAGATTCTCATTGAGTGCAAAAAAAGAAAAAAAATAGATATCTATCTTCTAGAATAAGATAAGACTCTGGCCGCAAAGAAATTATTATTCATTTGTATTCTCCTATATTCATTGAAGAATATAGGATGAATACAAATAGTCTTATTCATATGGCACTAATTATTTATTGCCACACACATCTCATGTACAAAAAGGAAAGATCCTATAACAGTTTAAGTTTTTATTAGATTATATTGATTCTAATCATCAAATCGAAAAAGATTTGAGTTTGCTATATGATACATAGTATCAAGATTCGATTAGAAAGGGAACGCATATACAAACATAAAAAAAATAATTAAACATATCCCACCCAGTATGAAAAGAGTTTATGTGCGTAGACATAGATCTATATGTATCTATCTATGTATGTCCATCTAGACAGGCTCTACATGAAAAAAGAGAATATATTTATAAGATAAGAAGGAAAACAATAAAATTGATTAATTACTATTACTCACGATGAAGAATTCCATTTATTTATGGAAAGCTTTGATATCCATTTTTTTTTTTCAAATATCATACTTGTACTTCTACATTTGTCTAAGTCCATCTAATAAATAAAATAAAAAATGTTTTCGTGTCCATCGGTGGTGTAACATTAGAAATTACAAAAATGACTTTGATATATCTCATATAAGCATGGGGATATTTGAAATGATTATAGAAATCATTTTTTGGATCTCCCATTAAAATAAATCGATATTAGTTATAACTCACATCCACAAATATCATTCAAAATAATATGAATTTGAATCAATTTCGATCTTTATCTCACAAACATAATTATCTATACTTTGATATTTCAAGAATTTTAATAAAATGACATAGATCAAATTATCTCAGATAATTTGATCCAGAATTATTGGAACATTTTGAACTTATTAAGTTCTCACCAGAGTGGCTGGACCCAAGTCTTCTAGATTTTTTTGACGACGTAGAGGTCGGGTAACCAATTCAAGTACATCTCTTGCATTGGAAAACCCATGAATCTGCACAAAATTAAATTCAACTGACCATTTAGTAATAATTCCTCTTGCCTCTAATGGGTTAGCATGAGCCATTCCCGTGATAGCTAAATCGGGTTGTAATTCGTGTATACGTCGTATTTGATTCGAATTATCTAGTTTCTCCATAATTCCTGGTATTGGTACATGCATCTTTATACATGTATGTTGTAAAAGTGATAATTCAACAGCTTGATATTGCTTATCCATATATGGAATGCCAATTTCATGGACAATCATTCCACATCTGATTAAGAATCTTGCTAGAGATACTTCTAGCAGATTATCTCCCATGAAAAAGACAGATTTACCACGTACCAAATCAAGATAATCCTTTAATCTTTCCCATATCCATTCCTCCCTTTCCTCCAAAACTTGGGGTTCAACACCAAATACAAGACAAATCTTTTCAATCCAAGCACGCATTCCATCTGGACCGATAGGAAAAGGAGCTCCAATTAATTGACATTTTTGGCATCTTACCAAAGTTGTCGCTATTCGACTCAAAAAAGGGTTAACACCACAAAAATAAACTCCATCACCCAATGATGGAAGATCAGTATATTTTTGAGTAGGTAAACAACCTGCTACCTTGATGGATTGACGTTTAAATTCTAGATTTAGTTGAGAAGCCACATTGGACAACAAAGATCCAAAAAGAACTAAGGAAGGGTGATTTGCATATTCAACCAATTCCTTTTTTTCTAGAATGAAAAGTGATTTTTTTTTGTATAGTTTATTTTCGTTCATGAATGAAGAATTCTGATTCTTGACAATGATGTGCCATCGTAGCTAACACAGTATCTTCTCCTTGAGTAAAAGCATAATCGAGTCCATTCGCTCTTTCCACTAGAATTGGGATTCCAATTTCCCATTCTAGTTTGGGTGCCATACCTTCCAAATCCATTTTGATTATCTTTGTAGTACATGTACCTATCCATATGATCACGCTGGGGTCTTTATCTTTTCTTATTCAAATACAAAGCTTTTTTAATCCTTCATAATCATTCAATTGAGCTGAGATATCTCCTTCTTCCAATTCTTCCATTGCATAGTGAGGTTCTACGAAAATTGTTACTCCAAGTGAATTTTGCAGAAAATAACCGCATGTCTTTGTACCCACAACTAAAAAGAAACTATCTTCAATCTTTTGATATAACCAAGATACATAGCTAATTGGACAAAAAGTATGATAATTACCTATCTCACATTCGATAGTGAGAGGTTCATCAATGTTCATGGACATAAATAATTATAACTATGTTGATTAGATCATCGTAAATCCAAGTAAATTTTCCTTATTATTTTGATCTTTCCCCTCATCAATAGGATTGAGATAAAGGCCAGAGAGCAAACTGAATGATTCCCAATTTGGAATCTCCTTTGGCACAATACCTTCTAGTTGGGACAATATTTGATCCACTATGTCTAAATAATATTCACATACATAGTTAAGAGATGGTTCGGATCCAACCATTTCAAATAAGGTTTTCCCCTTGACTCTCGAAACTCGAATATCTTCAATAAGAGGTAACACTTGTATTATGGGCATTGGACAAGCTTCAACATATTTATTGATAAGATCTCTTTTAGATGTACAATTTCCAACCAAACCTGCTAATTGGAGTGGATGTGTACGAGAATTTTCCTTGATAGAAGCAATAATACGATTAGTTGCAAATAATGCATCAAATCCATTATTTGTGATAATGACATAGTAATTTGCATAGTTCAACAAAGCAACAAAACCTCCACAAACCACGTCACCCAATACATCAAATAATATTATATCATATTAGTAAAATGCATTTAATTCTTTTAACAATTTCATAGTCTCTCCTACCACATATCCCCCGCATCCAGCTCTTGCGGGTGGCCCCCCAGCTTCCACACAATCTACCCCTCCATAACCTTTATGAATGAAATCTTCGGACCAAATATCCTCATAATGATAATCTTTGGACTGCAAAGTATCTATAAGTGTAGGTATCAAAAATCCTATTAGAGTAAAATTACTATCATGTTTGGGATCACATCCAATCTGTAACACCTTTTCACCACGTCTAGCTAGGGTAATTGAAATATTACAACTAGTGGTTGATTTACCGATTCCGCCTTTTCCATAAATTGCTATTTTCATCTTTTGATCTCCTTTTATTTCCTTTTTATCTTCCGAATTTGTTATTCGGAAGATCTCATTTTGAGTTTTACTTTGCCTTATTTATATGATTGTAGCATATTACATTGTTTGGCCCTGATTTTTTTTAAGCTCCCTCACATCTTAAACCTTATTCTCTCCTGAGTAAATAGATGAAGCCAAGAAAAATATCCTTCCTTCATTCCTAGATAAAGGAAATTTTATTCATTAATTTGCAGTGAATGCAACTACCCGCTAATTAAGACTTAGTTCTCTCTATTCAAATAATAGAATGGAGATAACCAATTTACTGCGTGGAAAATGATAATAGGTGAAGATAGGTTTGGGTTTCAATTTGGTTATGCCTGCAAATGAATGTGTTATATATGATGTGAAATTATGGTTATTTCAATGAATAAATTGAAATAACCAAAGAAATAGTTTTGGAAAGATCCCAATCCTCTCATCGATTTAGTTTGTTCTTTTTTTTTTCAAATATCTTTGTTTTCTTCTTCTATTTTGTTATATGTTATAACATAAAATACATATATATACAAATTTTTTTATATGTATGTATATACACATATACATACAGTGTATCGTGAACCACTCATCATTTGATTGATTATATCAAATCACAATGAATTGTGATCCGGTCGATTTTTTTACTGGGTGAATGATGGGGATTGAACCCGTGCGTGGTGGATTCACAATCCACTACCTTGGAACCACTTGGCTACGTCCACCCTAAACTAATTGACAGTCTCTTTCTACGGTCATTCCATTTCAAGAAGAATGGTTCTAAGTTTCGAAAATGAATTAATAATGAACTAATATATTAGCAGTTCTTAATTTGTCAATTAAGTTGGCAAGCTCTAATTGGACATCAAAGTGATGCATTGGAAGATAAATAACCTTGCAATGCAACTAACTTGTTCGAGAGTTGCATTCAAGGTTATTGAAATGAATAGGCAAATACCCAATTTAAGATTTGAGCTGATACTTATGATTATGCATCCATGGATGAATGGTAAAAGCACCCAACTCATAATTGGGAAGTCATGGGTTCAATTCCTATTGGATGCACAATAAACAGTTATTGCACTCTGCTCGCAATAAATTTTAGTTTTATGACAAAAAAATGAGAGGAAAAAAATCAATACCAAACCTTTCGATTTTTATACTGATTTTTTTTTGCTTTTCAAGGATTGGAACACACTAACAATCCATCAGATTGAGTAATTATTCGTCTATAAAATTAGCTTCAACAACAACTAGATCTAGAGGGAAGTTGTGAGTATTATGTTCATGCATAAGTTCCATACCAAGATTAGCATGATTAATGATATCGGCCCAAGTGTTAATTACACGACCTTGACTGTCAACAACAGATTGGTTGAAATTGAATCCATTTAAGTTGAAAGCCATAGTGCTGATGCCCAAAGCAGTAAACCAAATACCTCCTACTGGCCAAGCAGCTAAAAAAAAATGTAGAGAACGAGAGTTGTTGAAACTAGCATATTGGAAGATCAATTGATTGAAATAACCGTGAGTAGCTACAATATTGTAGGTTTATTCTTCCTGAACAAATTTGTAACCTACATTAGCAGACCCATTTTTAGTAGTTTCTCTGATCAAACTCGAAGTTACCAAGGA
Organism: Sequoiadendron giganteum; assembly: GCA_007115665.2. Taxonomy (NCBI): domain Eukaryota; kingdom Viridiplantae; phylum Streptophyta; class Pinopsida; order Cupressales; family Cupressaceae; genus Sequoiadendron; species Sequoiadendron giganteum. The sequence continues at coordinate 385,659,833 of CM021101.1, read as the reverse complement.
ACCATGCATAGCACTAAATAGAGAGCCACCAAATACGCTAGCTACACCTAGCATGTGAAATGGATGCATAAGAATATTGTGCTCAACCTGGAATATGAACATGAAATTGAAAGTACCAGAGATTCCTAGAGGCATACCATCAGAGAAGCTTCCTTGACCAATAGGGTAAATCAAGAAAATAGCAGTAGTTGTTGCTATTGGAGCTGAATATGCAACAACAATCCAAGGACACATAGCTAGACAAAAGCTAACCTCCCACTCATGACCCATATAGCAAGCTACACTAAGTAGGAAGTGTAGAACGATTAGCTCATAGGGACCATCATTGTATAGCCATTCATCAATAGAAGTTGCTTCCTAGATGGGATAGAAATGAAGACCAATGGCTGTAGAGGTAGGAATAATAGCACTGGAAATAATATTATTTCCATAAAGAAGAGAACCGGAAATAGGTTCACAAATACCATCAATATCTACTGGAGGAGCTGCAATGAAAGAGATAATGAATATAGAGGTTGCAGTCAATAGGGTAGGATTCATCAAGACACCGAACCATCCAATGTAAAGACAGTTTTCAGTGTTAGTGATCTAATCGCAAAAACGATTCTATAGGCTTGCGCTTTTGCATCTTTCTAGAATTGCGGTCATGGTTATAACTTGGTTTATTTAATCATTAATAGCTCCCAAGAATACACATAAGGCTTGTTATTGAACAGTATAATATGATTCATATCTGTATGTCAACCGATATTTTGACATCTTTATGAATACTATATAAATTCATAGTATTGTCCTCCATAAATTAAAGGCTTATTTCGTGCACATATTGAAATACTATTCAATAATCTATATCCATAGATATTAATACCAGTATTAATGTGCTCTATTTGCATTCCTTCTTTCTTTATGATTTGAGGTAATAAATAATATTATGTATAAACCTCCCCCACCATTTTTTTTGAACGGTTGCTTCTCTTGCTTGTTAAGAGCAATGGATAACATGAATTGGATTGGATCTAGAATAAGTAGACAAGAATATCTTTAGGTACTAGATTCTAGTACTCTGGGTTGCTCGGGACTTGAACCTAGAGCTCATCAGATGGAGTGGATTATCTACTCTTTTTATAAGAGCAAGAAATCTCTCCCCAAACCGTGCTTGCAATTTTCATTGCACACGACTTTCTCCATGTAGTGATTTATTAATCATTTGGTTGGATTTTCGGGTGGAAAAGATCTATAAGATCCTAAATGGATCCTGGAAATTGCTCAATAAGCATTTCATTCATCAAATTAGTTTTCTATTTGTTTATTCCAAATCTTTTGCCATAAATTAGCCAGGGGATTTATCTGGCTAATTTCTGAATTCCAAATTCGTTCTCTCTATAAAAGATTTTTTATAAAGGATGAAGAAATGAATTCTCATTCTTTTGAAAATGATTTTGTAAAGAGTTCTGAACCTTATTGTTGTCGAGCTACACGTATCGTACTTTTATGTTTATAGGCCAAAGTTTTAGCACATGAAAGTAGAAGTATATACTTTATATGATATAAACCATCTCGGTTCATTGATCCATTGTAGTAATGAAAAAGATTTATCCAAATTCGATCGAATCAACCGAGGATATCATCATCTAATAGACTGGTACAAGACAATTTACTAATTGGCCACCCTGAGATGTCACAAAACCTTTCTTTAGCCAAAAAGAAAAGAATTGATCTAATTGGAGCTATTGGGTTTAATTCATTAGTAATGAGATTGGTAATGAATAAATTATCTAGCATTTTGGCTCTAACCACAAGAGGTTTCATTTTAACATGCAAACAATAACCTAAAATAGAAGAATAAGTCTTGGATAATTCAAGACTACGTATCCTATACGGTTGAAACCAAAGATGAAAATAGTATTGCCAAAAATGAAATAGATGATATCTCCATTTTTTCACTTCAAGGCGAGTCCCCTTTAGAGCTATAAGGGATCTTTCTCCATATCTCACATAATGGATGAAAGAATCCTTCAACAACCAGATTTTTTTGTTGAAATTTGATGTGGAAATATAACAATATGTTTGATCTTATTAAAAAAATGAGTTCTATCGAGAAAAGATCCATATAAAAACAATTGTGAATTAAAAAATCATTTCACAAGAGGAACTAAAAATGATTCACATTCATACACATAAGAATTCCATAGGAACAGGGAGAACCTCGTATTTTCCCTCTGTGTAATTAGAGCTTTCTGCAAATTTTCTCAACTAAAACTATTTTTCCATTCATGGAGAATGGATTGTAATAAATGCAAAGGAGTATCTCGGATCCACCGATGAAAAATTCGAACCAAAATTTCTGGATGAATTGAGTAGGGCACTCGTATATCTGATATATAATTGGAATGTGGTAATTTATCCTCCATAAGAGGAAATATGCAATGGATACATTGAATACTATTCCATCCATCCATTCCTTCTATTAAATGTTTTGATCGCAATGCTATTGAAACTTCCAATACAACTGTCAAACCTTCTAGTATCGATTTAGAACAAAAAATCTTATTGCATTCAATAAATTGATTTCGATCGCAATTCCCCAATAAACTGATTGAATTATTCTATTTACGTATCCGACGAATCGAACATTTTACAGTTAGGAAACTAAAAAAATGAGAAACTAAAATTTCTGTTGGTTCGGAGAAACCAGATCCATCTAAATGATGATCACGAGCAATTGTGTAAAGATCTTCCCGAAAAAAAAGTGGATATAGAAAGAATTGTTGCCAAGATCTATGTTTGTTTTGATTTCTTTGTAATTCATCCATTTTTGCAAAAAACCCTAGACCCAAGAATAACCTCTTGGATTATTAAATAATACATGGTGCGATCTAGTCGGGACATAATAGAAAATTTCTATTTGATAATTTTCACATAAATCTTCATTCGTCATGAGGAAGAACAAAAATATTTTATTTCGGCAGTCCGATCGCTCTCCTGACTCATGGAATATAATTCCATGGTCAGTACACTATTTCTCTTACACATTTGTAAGAGAGTACTTAGGACTCATTATGGATGTAGAAATCCCTGATTTACTACAGGGAAAAACTTCCCTTATCAGTGACTAAAAGGCTCTTAAATTCTGATTAGTAAAGGGAATTCCTCATTGAAATGAGGAACAAAATCTCGTTCCTCTAGTTTTACTTATGATTCAAGCCATCCGACTTTATCCATTGACTCACTTGACTTAATCACTCGCACTCTCAAATTTATTTGATCTTATTTCAAAATGAATCCATTTGTTCAAAAAAATTATGCACGCATGTAAATAATATGCATTTCCATGTATGCATTGAATTCCTAGGCTAAAATCCGCTTCTGATAAATAAAGAAAGTTGAGATTCTTAGAACACCATGCTATTTTTTCCACTTTATTGACTTTCCAGGATCAGTCACTGTCTTACTAATTTTACCGATGGTTTAGATGAATTGAGTAGTTCATCTGAATGTGTAAAATACAATAGTCGCACTTAAAATCTGAGTATTCTACCATTGAGTTAGCAACCATTATTTGGAAAGATACAGTTAAAATGTAATATGTAGTTATTCCAACCGATATCAGATTTTAACAATCGTTCTGATTGAACGACATAAATAGAACCTTCCAGCATCGAGGGTATATAATTTAAATTTACCATTTCTAAATCAAATCAAGTCATCTTTCTAGATCAAGTTATTTCTGATCCATTAAACGAATTCACCATAAAACAATGAATGGTGGAGATACTCACTTTTATTATATTCAAAATATATCGATATTGGCAATATGCATGGTGGAGATACTCATTTTTATTATATTCAAGCACTATGCATATTGTCAACCCAAAAATGTTGGAAAGATTTGTTGGATTGGTGCTACATTAAGATGAAAAATTATTAGAAATATCAAGCCGTTATTCATTATAAATAAAATAATAACAATTTTTTTTAGTTTTTTATTTCATCGATTCGGTTCGTTCTCGGTGGAACAACTCTAATATTTTTCATTTCTTTCATACCTGTTGAAAATTATTCTTTATGTGCTTCTCTATATAAGATCTCATAGTAGTAGAATACATGAAATGAACATATAATAAGAGAAATAAAAATTGATAATAAGAAAACAACCATGAAACAAAACGCATACAATAATTTTTTTTTATATGATTAAAAGTTATTAATAAATTTATTGGAACTAGACATAGACACATTATTTCTCCCCCCTTTTGAATAAATTTAAAGCACATTATGATCAATTTTTTCCCTAAGAAAAATACCATGAATATTTTCCGTAGGTTGAGCTCCTAATTCGAGAAAATGAACAATATCACTATAAATTAAACTAGTTTGATTCTTATTCATTGGATCATAAAAACCCAATTCCTAAAGAGCTCTTCCTTCCCTTTGAGACTTAACATCAATTCCAACAATTCAATAGGTAGCTCATTGGGATAGATAGACAAGCTAGCCCCTACCCCCCTGGAAAACATATATGAAGGTTTATCCTTCATACAGGTCGAGTAATAATTGAATTGTTTAAATAGGATCTCCCTATCTATAGAACAAATAGATAATATTAAATATATTATCTCTTTTACTTATTACGGAGAATAACAGATATAATCTATACTCTTAGCTCAAGTATCCTTGAGTTATCTTAAAAAAAAAGAAGATATTGTTAAAAGAGTAGAACATTTCCATTTTTTGAGCCGTCTTTCATCTATTTTCTCTCTCCATTTTATGTAAAATAATATCTAAATCCATTATATGGATCGAATTGTTTGATCGAAAATAGAATTTTCTTGTTCTAAGATCTATTTTTCTAAATCATTAGGTCCGAGCTGTACTTTGGTGGTTCCCGTCCTTACGGAATGATAAAAACATACATTCCGCTATTTTCCAGTTGAGCAATAGGAATGTTTGATCCTTGTAGAATTGGATCAAGTTTTCTTGAAATCTTTCCGAGTTATTCTAATTTGCTATTTTTTTTTTAAGCTCGATGTATGTTTACAAAATGGTTATAGCTCATTGATTTCATTTACATTAACCCTAGATTTTGCCCCTAATTGAAAAATAAATTGATTGGTCAAGCTCCATTATTACTCATATCTTTTTAAGGAGATAAATGTTGAGCTAAGAGCATCTTCGATTCAAAATGGCCGATGTCATAATTCACAAAACTAATCATGTCATTCAAGTCGCACTTTGCTTTCTACCACATCGTTTTAGACGAATTTTTATCATAAGATAGATCCCTTTATCTGATCCAAGATGGATATGTAATTATGAATAGTCATTAGCTCAATTTCTACAATAAATTTTTAGAATTATTTGTTCTAGTTAGCTACGTATTCAACGCTTCTTTAGCTATGTACATTACTTCGATAGTAATGGTTTCAATCCCCTTTTGTCGTGCAAATTTCTTAGTATTTTTTTCTACCTTTTCTCTTGAAAAATGAAGAAATTTACTTAATTCTAGTCAACTTTCAGGATTCCAAGCTAGGCCTATATCTGTAGACAATGATTTGGATATTATTTCTTTAGTATCATGACCACCAAAAATATCTAGAAGATGGTCCTCCATACCCAGAGCAAATGAGTTATAAATTAGATCAGCTATTTGATTAGTACCTTCGTAACCTAGAAAGGGTCGGTATCCCAAGGGAAAATTTTGTATATGAATTGGTGTAGAAATAAATCCACAAGGAATATCAAGACGTTTACCGATATGAAGTTCCATTTGAGTACCAAATATTGCAGATGGTTCCATGTGAACGATCATATCTCCTACCTCAGCATGATCATCTGTGATCAGTATTTCATCGCAGAAACCTTGGATTTGCTCTTTGAACCATTCCGCATCGTGTTTGCAATAAGTACTTGCACAACTCACACGAATCCCCATCTCTCGAACAAGTATTTTCGTTATTGAAGCAGCATGAGTTGTATCACCAAAAACGACTGTTTCTTTGCCCGTTAAATTCTGACAATCAATAGATCTTGAAAACCAAGCAGCTTGGGAAACAAATCGAGTTTGTCCGTCGATATAAGGTTGATAATCCACTCTTTTACCCGATAAACTAAGAGCCAAGGTATTCACATTTTTTTGAATCTGGCGGATCCACTCCGCCATATCTACAGCTCCCATGGGGGCTGTAGATATGTAAGACATCCCATATTCTTTATTTAAATACATCGCTGTCATTAAACCCACTTCACGATAAGGAATTAAATTGAACCTAGCTTTTGGTAAACTTTTAAGATCTTCTACAGATCCTCCTTCAGGAATTATTTGATTAATTTCGATGTCTAGATCTCGTAATAAACGTCTTAACTCACGACAATCGTGTTGATTATGAAAACCCAATGTAAAAATTCCAATTATATTGACAGAAGGCGCATCGGTTAGAAATTGATCCCATTTTTCTTGTCTATGACATCTATCTAAATAATATCGAACAACCTGTTCTAAAGTTCTATCCGCTGCCTGAATTTCATTTACTTGATAATGATCAACATCTGCAAAAATGACGTCGGAATCAGAAATTATGGATGCTCTATTCACAAAGTTCTGTAAATCTTCTTGCAAAATACTAGAGGTGCATGTAGGTGTCAATATGATAAGATCAGGATGTTCTTCCTTATCTTTCCGAAGAATATTATCCACAACTCTTTCTTGAGATCCACGTGCTAGTACGTGGCGATCTACTATGCTAGCAGTTGCAGCAGTAAAATCTCTTTCGCGTTCTAACATAGAACACATTACATTGAAATAATCATCTCCTAGAGGAGCGTGCATAATGGCATGCACATTTTTGAAAGAACTAGCTACTCGTAGGGTTCCAATATGAGTAGGACCAGCATACATCCAATAGGCTAATTTCATAAATTAGACTTTATCTCCATCTTAATTTCATCTGTATTCCCATCTTACACCACAAAAATATCCCTTTCTCTATTTAGATCTTATTGAAATCATATTTCCGTTCTATAAGTATAGTCTACGAAAGGATGAGAAATCAAAAAGAATTTTTTTCCGATTTTTCGGAAGAATACTGTTCCACCTGGGACGGAAGGATTCGAACCTTCGCAATAACAGGACCAAAACCTGCTGCCTTACCGCTTGGCCACGCCCCATTGGTGTTGTTTTATTTTAATCAATTAATAGAAATTGAAGCAATGTTTTATTGTAATCTGAATTGCATATTATAATTCGATTCGCTATAATTCTAGCGATTTCGAAGAGATCTTTTCATTTTACGCCAATAAGTATTCGATTGCATGCTGCATGTATATGAGCCTGCTTAGCTCAGAGGTTAGAGCGTCGCACTTGTAATGCGATGGTCCCCGGTTCGATCCCGATAGCTGGCTCGTTTTTATTCGTTTCATTTCTTCCATTATCAACCATAGATTGTTAAAATCTATGAAATAGGGAAAAGACTCTTCCTTTTCTGATCGTCAGTCCGCCGGGTCTGTCGTGGCATGATCCGTTTCAACTAGAAACAAAATGAATAATTGAAACATTTCTTTTTTATCTCGACGATCTAAACAAAATTGAAAATAATTTGTTTCTCTATCTCTATAGAAAATAATTCCAATATTCGTACTATTTATATTATTCCTCTTTCCAACATTATTTGTTCATTTCTTGAAATAAGGAGTTTTTTATGTCCCGTTATCGCGGACCTCGTTTAAAAATAATAAATCGTCTCAAAACTTTACCAGGACTAAGTAAGAAAACACCCAACAGAAGTGAACAACCTAGTAAAAAAAAACATTCTAAACCTCCTAAACCTTCTAAATATCCTGTCCGTCTAAAAGAAAAACAAAGATTACGTTTTCATTACGGACTTACAGAGCGCCAATTACTTCAATATGTTCGTATTGCTAGAAGAGCCAAGGGATCAACGGGTCAGGTTCTATTGCAATTACTTGAAATGCGTTTGGATAATATCCTTTTTCGATTGGGTATGGCGCTTAGCATTCCTGAAGCCAGACAATTAGTCAACCATAGGCATATCCTGGTGAATAATCGTATAGTAGATATACCAAGTTATCGTTGCAAACCCCAAGATTTTATCTCCATAAAAGATAAACAAAGATTGAGAAATATAATTAATATTAATATAGATAATTTCCAGAAGGATAAAATGAGGGTGCCACCCCATTTAAATCTTATTAAAAAAAAATCACAATATAGCGGATTAGTTAAAAAAATAATAGATAATAGCCGGATCGGTTTGAAGATTAATGAATTATTGGTCGTAGAATACTATTCCCGTCGAGTTTAAATGGAGAATGAAACTAAAGGATTTCTCCACATCTGTCCCTCTGTATGTTACATAACAATGTTATTGTCAATAACACATTGATTGACAATTTCTTTTTTTTTTTTCAACTATTATTTTCCTTTGCCATACCAATATTCATTTTACTCATTTTATTTTCTCTATTCCGAAATAGAAGGAGATTGCGGGAGGATGAAATCATCCTATTGGGTTTAGATGCATGAGAAAACGATGCAAAAAAGAATAAGACGAATATACGGAAAGAGAGGGATTCGAACCCTCGGTAAACAGAAGCCTACATAGCAGTTCCAATGCTACGCCTTGAACCGCTCAGCCATCTTTCCTATGCGATCTCTTCATTTGAATCGAAAAAATGAAAAGACTTACTTCCTTTTGCATAAGTAAAGTATTTTGGAAATTTGGCATAAAGACAAAAGAGTATTTTACCACACTTCTTCTTTTCTTCTTATTTCAAGAGATTTTTCCTTTTATCAATCTGATCCGATCATTTTATTTTATCTTATTCGGGTTTATATTGCCGATCCAATTGTGAAATTGAGCCGGATCTACTGATCCATAATGATCATATATATATATATATTATGAATAATTCTTCGGTAAGAATTAATGGTACATAATTAATTCATAATGACTCTATTTTTATATACTCAATATATTATATGTGTTATAATGGGTATGCACGCACAATCATTTCGTTCTCATTATGCATGCAATGATCCTTTCACTTACGCGTTTGCTCGTTAGGATCACGAGCATACGAGTACGAGACTTATTGAGTCCGCAGAATATAGAGAAACATTTTAGACAATTTTTTTATTAATTCATCAATAAATTGAATGAAGATTTATTTCAAATATTTCCAATTTCTCTTTACTCAGATAAAATTGGAATGTTCACATATTTCATTTACGATCGTAAGGAAATCCATTTATTATGCTATTGTGCATTAGAAAATAATTTTGTTCATGGAATCATTTCCGTATGGGGAATGAAAAAAATTATCAAATTTATAATTGACTATGCCTAGATCTCAGAGAAATGACAATTTTATCGACAAGACTTTCACAATTGTAGCCGATATATTATTGCAAATAATCCCAATGGCTTCAGGGGAAAAAAAGGCATTTACCTATTACAGAGATGGTGTGATTTGATATTTTTTTTCTTTCTGCTTTTTCTCGTTATCGTGGAATGGCGGGATATTGATTAAGTTAAGTTAAAGAAAACTTACGTTTAGTGAAGGTGAGTTTTAGAAATAGAACAATTCTTTCTGTCGTGTATCCCCGATTTATGCAGCCTTAGATGCTTTGATCTTCTGAGATTCTAGTATCAAGCGAAAGGTTATACCTATTACATAGATGTTAATGGCTAAACCTATATGATAGGTACGCATAGGGGAAAAAGCACTACGCGTTAAAATCGACAACACAAATGCTTCGTGATAATACACATGACCTTTTTATGAAGGTTTAGTTAGAATGGTTGAGGCAACAAACATCCATCTCGTTTGTACTTCGGATACCGCTAGAACCATCGGAGACTGTTGAAGTGAATAATCCCTGTAAAATACAGTGCGTTAAGAACAAAGAAATTGTTAGAGATTACGTTTGTAGTGCTGAGCTAAAATACTTGGTATTTAGAAAAAAAATCTTTGCAAGAAGGATGGCTAGAGATTCATCGGAAATACACTAGTTCCTGTTAATTCATAATATAGGAAAATCCTTTTTTTTGTCAATTAAAGGAATTACTCCCCTTATTCTGTAAAAAAAGGAGGAGCCGTATGAGGTGAAATTCTCATGTACGGTTTTGAAGCGGAGATCATTTCAATTGAATGAACGACCGTAACGAATGTCAGCTCAATCCGAAGGGGAATACGCGGAAGCTTTACAAAATTATTATGAAGCCATGCGACCGGAAATTGACCCCTATGACCGAAGTTATATACTGTATAATATAGGTCTTATCCACACGAGTAATGGGGAACATACTAAGGCTTTGGAATATTATTTCCAGGCATTAGAACGAAACCCGTCTTTACCACAAGCTCTTAATAATATGGCCTTGATCTGTCATTACGTGCGGCTATCTGTACTATAGAATGAATTCGTTTCAAACTACGGAAAAGAAAAAAAAAGAGGCTTTCTACATATGCACCGTCCAAAACAACGGTTTTTTATCAGCTGTAGTCAAAAGAATATCCCTCATAGGAGCCCAAATATGAATGGGTAAATGCCTGGATAGTCCATGGATAAAAAAATCAATTCAATTGATAGAGAAAGCACCATAAAGATCAATTATTGAAAGTTCGGGCTGATACGATCAAATCTGCTTATGGGCAAAAATAAGGAATCAATTTATGTAATAAAGTTGATTTACTAGGCTATTGAGCAGCGGTGTAGCATCAGATCCTAAAGATGTGAAGTACTTTCCTACCAGGAAAGTATTATTCAAAATTTCTATTTAGAACATAGATAGTTACCTCTTAAAAAGATTTTTATCCGGATAATCTGAAGTAGATCTCTTTATTTCTAATACTTCATCTTTTTTAGGGTGGGAGAAAAGAGAAAAACTGATCATTTATCGAAAGTGAAGTTTGAAACTCATGTCATTGACCCATTCTGTTCTTTCGATTAACCTGAACGTATTTCGAACTATCTACTATTTTGGAAGTTTAGGTAAAGGACTAAAGAATAGTTAATTGAGCCGTATGAGGTAGGAAACTCTCAAGTACGGTTCTAAGGGAAGAAAACTTTGACAAGTTGATCTATCCCGACCGAGGAGAACAGGCCATTCAACAGGGAGATCCTGAAATTGCGGAAGCTTGGTTTGATCAAGCTGCTGAGTATTGGAAACAAGCTATAGTGCTTGCTCCAAGCAATTATATCGAAGCACAAAATCGGTTAAAGATTACAGGACGTTTTGCAGAATGAAAATCTCTCGATTACTATACTGGGAAATAAATCGTCAAGATTATGAAATTCAGAATAAATGAATTTTTCATACTATTCGAGTGAATTAGCTTCTCTTATTGCATTGTCATTATAGACAAATATATTGAAAATATAACAAAGACTATTTTCTTTGGATCGTTAATGAAAAGGATCTTTTCATTATGGGTAAATCCCGTCCGGAGATACAATTTAATTAAAGATTCATTAATATTTATCAATTCAAAGTTCTTTTAAATCATAAAAGTGATCTGTAACATATGGGTCCAGAGATATGGATAAATCAATCTGGATATGACAGATAATGATTATATTGAGATTGATTTATCCATATCTCTGGGCGGAAAAGGCGTTTTACGTCTCGTAACGGTCCATTGAGCACCTATCAGATATGTCATAATAAATTTGAACACCTGCCTCAAAGCGACTTCCGTATCATAGTCGCTCCAGTTCTGAACTGGGAAATAAAGAGAGGAACGAGTTGAGAATATATATATATTTTTTTTCTTTTTTTCAAAATTTCGGCGGGTTTTTTCTCATGTCTCGTCTGGAAAGAGGAGAACTCAATGATCATTCGTTCACCGGAACCAGAAGTAAAGATCGTAGTGGAGAGGGATCCTATTAAAACCTCTTTTGAAAAATGGGCTAAACCCGGTCATTTCTCAAAGACACTAGCTAAGGGACCTAATACTACCACCTGGATCTGGAACCTACATGCTGATGCTCACGATTTTGATAGCCATACCAATTATTTGGAAGAGATCTCCCGCAAAGTATTTAGTGCTCATTTTGGTCAATTAGCTATCATATTTATTTGGCTAAGTGGGATGTACTTTCACGGCGCTCGTTTCTCTAATTATGAAGCATGGCTAGGCGATCCTACTCACATTAAACCCAGTGCTCAGGTAGTTTGGCCAATAGTAGGTCAAGGAATTTTGAATGGAGATGTAGGTGGAGGTTTTCGAGGAATACAAATCACCTCTGGGTTCTTCCAGATTTGGCGAGCATCCGGAATAACTAGTGAATTACAACTTTACTGCACTGCAATTGGTGCATTGATCTTTGCAGCGTTAATGCTTTTTGCTGGTTGGTTCCATTATCACAAAGCTGCTCCAAAATTGGCTTGGTTCCAAGATGTAGAATCCATGTTAAACCACCATTTAGCAGGGTTACTGGGACTTGGGTCTCTATCTTGGGTAGGACACCAAATACACATTTCTTTACCTATTAATGAACTCTTAGATTCTGGAGTGGACCCTAAAGAGATACCACTTCCTCATGAATTTATTTTAAATCATGAGCTGTTAGCTCAACTTTATCCCAATTTTGCTAAGGGATTGACCCCATTTCTCACCCTGAATTGGTCAGAATATTCAAAAATTTTGACTTTTTGTGGAGGACTCAACCCAGCAATGGGGGGTCTGTGGTTGACCGATACTGCACACCACCATTTGGCTATTGCAATTCTTTTTCTAATTGTTGGTCATATGTATAGGACCAATTTGAGTATTGGTCATAACCTCAAAGAAATTTTGGAAGCTCATAAAGGTCCATTTACAGGAGAAGGGCATAGAGGTCTTTACGATATCTTAACTACTTCATGGCATGCTGAATTAGCTTTGAACCTAGCTATGTTAGGATCTTTGACTATTGTCATAGCTCACCATATGTATGTTATGCCTCCCTATCAATATCTAGCTACTAACTATGGTACCCAACTGTCTCTGTTCACGCACCATATGTGGATTGGTGGTGTAGACATCCAAATTTGATCACTTCCATATGATCAAAATTGTCTACTCTATTCATCTATTTCATTAATAGTGATTAAATAATTTATTTAATCATTATTTTATTTTCTACCTAAGGTTCCTAAAGTATGTAATTAAATAAATTAAATACTTTACCCTATCCCTTTTCTTCTCTAAATTAAATAAATATGACAAATTATTTAATTTATTCTCTTAACCCATTTGGATTAAAATCAATTTTTAATTCCCCTTTTTCTCTCTCCTTGTCACATTCTCAATAACCCTCTTTTAATCCAAATTAAATTAATTAATTTGTGATTAGGATGTGCACCACTTAATCTTGATTAATTGTCACATCCTCCATAATCTCCCACTTGCCTCTAATCTCTCATTAATTATCTTAATCCTATGTTTTCCCAACCTTAATTAGAATCATTAGCCACATTTAGCTTACCTTTTCTGTTCAACCTTCCCACTTACCATTTTTAGCTTGGACTCTCTTCCCCATGTGAATTTTTAATTCACATTTATTTGCCCAAGGTTCCTCTCTTCCCCATGTAAATTTTTAATTCACTTTTGTCTTTCCAAGGTCTTCCCCATCCCCATGAAAGATTGTAGAAGCCTTGACTTGTCACTTCACATGTGCTAAGGGCTTATAGAACCTTGGACTTTTCACATCACCCATATGTGACAAATCTCTATCTTTTTTGAGACCCTCTCTTATCCACTAGATTCTTCCAATCATTGTGAATTTTTAATTCACTTTTATTCCTCCAAGGAATCTTCTCATCCCCCAAGGTACTTTTCCTTCTTCCACCTCATGTACTTCTCTTCCACCTCATTTCCACATCATTCCACCCTAAGACATCTCACATTCCACATGTGAATATGTGAGGGATTGTGAGTCCTCAACTCACCATAGCCCTTCATCTTGATCTTGGTGGATCAATCTCAACTGTTGAATTCTCTAGAGAATTCCAATTAGCCTATAAATACCCCCTCATTTCCCTCAATTTAGGGATCAAGTCTTTTGCAAAGAAACTCTTGCAAATTTACCATTTGAGCTCACATCTCATCATCATTATATCTCCATCCATTTTGCATATCATTTGCATATTCAACATAGCTTGTCATCCAAGGAGCACACAACTCTTCAAGATCAAGGGCCAACCAAGGAAAGAGCAACATAGAAGGTATAACAAACAACATTCAATTTTTTTTTATCTTACTTCCATGTTATCCATTTTCTTAGGCTAATCATTGAGGTGCCCTTTTATCTTGTTATTTCCTCTTGTTGCATTATTAGTTTTTATCTAGCATCTCACATTAGGACTTGACATTTTATTAGGATCACAGGTGGATTTCTCATAGTTGGCGCTGCTGCACATGTAGCTATTTTTTATGGTAAGGGACTATGATTCGACTACTCAATACAACAATCTTTTAGACCGTGTCCTGAGACATCATGATGCAATTGTATCACACCTCAACTGGGCATGTATTTTCTTAGGCTTCCATAGTTTTGGTCTATATATTCATAATGATACTATGAGTGCTTTAGGACATCCTAAAAATATTTTTTCAGATACTGCTATACAATTACAACCTATCTTTGCTCAATGGATACAAAACACTCATGCTTTAGCACCCAGTTTGACAGCTCCTGATGCAACATCAAGCACCAAATTAACTTGGGGAGGTGGTGATTTGGTAGCAGTAGGTGCCAAAGTAGCTTTGTTACCTATTCCATTAGGAACTGCTGATTTTTTATTACACCATATTCATGCATTTACTATCCATGTGACTATATTAATATTACTTAAAGGTGTTTTATTTGCTCGTAGTTCTCGTTTAATACCCAATAAAATCAATCTTGGTTTTCGTTTTCCTTGGGATGGGCCTAGTAGAGGAGGAACATGTCAAGTATCTGCCTGGGATCATGTCTTCCTAGGGTTATTCTTGATGTACAATGCAATTTCGGTAGTAATATTCCATTTTAGCTGGAAAATGTAGTTCGATGTTTGGGGTAGTATAAGTGATCAGGGAGTGGCAACTCATATTACAGGAGGAAACTTTGAATAGAGTTCCATTACAATTAATGGGTGGCTTCGTGACTTTCTATGGGCACAAGCTTCTCAAGTAATCCAATATTATGGTTCATTATCTGCATATGGTCTTATATTCTTAGGTGCTCATTTCGTTTGGGCCTTTAGTTTAATGTTCCTATTTAGTGGCCGTGGATATTGGCAAGAACTTATTGAATCTATTGTTTGGGCCCATAATAAATTGAAAGTTTCTCTTGCTATCTAGCCCAAAGCCTTGATTATTGTCCAAGGACGTGCTGTAGGAGTAGCTCATTACCTTCTGGGTGGAATCGCCACAACGTGGGCGTTCTTCCTAGCAAGAATTATTGCAGTAGGATAATGGCTAAGAGGATTTGAAAAGCATTATGGCATCAAGATTTCCAAAGTTTAGCCAGGGCTTAGCCTAGGACCCAACTACTCATCGTATTTGGTTTGGTATTGCTACTACACATGAATTTGAGAGTCATGATGATATTACTGAGGAATGCCTTTATCAAAAGATTTTTTTCTTCTCACTTTGGTAAATTAGCTATTATCTTTCTGTGGACCTCTGTTAATTTTTTCCACATAGCTTGGCAAGGCAATTTCGAAGCATGAATCCACGACCCCTTATATATAATAAATTTTGCTCATGCAATTTGGGATCCTCATTTTGGTTAAATGGCCATAGAAGCCTTTACTCGAGGAGGTGCTCCCAGTTCGGTCAATATTGCTTATTCTGGTGTTTATCAGTGGTGGTATACAATTGGCTTATGCACTAATGAAGATCTTTATACTGGAGCTCTTTTCTTGCTATTTCTTTCTGCTCTCTTTTTAACAACGGGTTGGTTGCATCTACAACCTTAATGGGAACCAAGTGTTTCATGGTTTAAAATTGCCAAATCTCATCTCAATCATCCTTTGTCGGGACTCTTTGGAGTCAGCTCTTTGGATTGGACGAGGCATTTAGTTCATGTCTCTATTCCTAAATCAAGAGGACAACACATAAGATGGGATAATTTCTTGAACGTATTACCATATCCCCAAGGTTTGGAACCACTTTTTACAGGTCAGTGGAGTCTTTATGCTCAAAATCCTAATTCCAATAGTCATTTATTTGGTACCTCTCAAGGATCGGGAACTACTATTCTAACTCTTCTCAGAGGATTCCACCCACAAACTCAAAGTTTGTAGCTAACTGATATCACTCATCATCATTTAGCTATTGCATTTGTGTTCTTCATTGCTGGTCATATGTATAGAACCAATTTTGGAATTGGACACAGTATAAAAGATATTTTAGAAGCACATATTCCTCCGGGAGGCTTATTAGGATGCAAGCATAAGGGTCTTTACAACACAATCAATAATTCTCTTCACTTTCAATTAGGTCTTTCTCTAGCTTCTTTGGGAGTTGTTATCTCCTTGGTAGCTCAACACATGTATTGTTTACCTACCTATGCATTCATAGCACAAGATTTTACTACCCAAGCTGAATTGTATACTCATCATCAATACATCACCAGATTCATTATGACAGGGGCATTTTCTCATGGAGCTATATTTCTCATTAGAGATTATAATCCAGAACAAAATAAGGATAATGTATTGGCGAGAATGTTGGAGCATAAGGAGGCCATAATATCTCATTTGAGTTGGGTTAGTTTATTCCTAGGTTTTCATACCTTGGGACTTTATGTTCATAACGATGTTATGCTCACTTTTGGTACTCCAAAAAAAAAAAATCTTGATTGAGCCTATATTTTCTCAATGGATACAATCTGCTCATGGTAAGGCCTTATATGGTTTTGATGTACTCTTATCTTCAGAAAATGATCCAGCATTCAATGCTGGAAAAAGCATATGGTTACCTGGTTGGTTGAATGCTATTAACGATAGTAAAAATTCACTGTTCCTAACAATTGGTCTCGAAGACTTTTTGGTTCATCATGCTATTGCTCTAGGTTTGCATACAACTACACTGATTTTAGTCAAAGGTGCTTTAGATGCACGCGGTTCTAAGCTAATGCATGATAAGAAATATTTTGGTTATAGTTTTCTTTGCGATGGTCCGGGATGGGGCGGTACTTGTGATATTTCAGCTTGGGATGCTTTTTATTTAGCAGTTTTCTGGATGTTGAATACCATTGGATGGGTTACTTTCTATTGGCATTGGAAGCATATCACCTTATGGCAGGGAAATGTAGCTCAATTTAATGAGTCTTCCACTTACTTAATGGGATGGTTGAGAGATTATCTTTGGTTAAATTCTTCACAACTGATTAATGGATACAATCCTTTTGGTATGAATAGTTTATCTGTCTGGGCGTGGATGTTCTTATTTGGGCATCTTGTTTGGGCTATTGGATTTATGTTTCTTATTTCTTGGCATGGATATTGGCAAGAAATAATTGAAACTCTTGCATGGGCTCATGAATGCACACCTTTGGCTAATTTAGTTCGATGGACGGATAAGTCGGTAGCTCTTTCCATTGTTCAAGCACGATTAGTTGGATTAGCTCACTTTTCTGTAGGCTATATATTCACCTATGCAACTTTCTTAATCGCCTCTACATCAGGAAAATTTGGTTAATTCTTTTTCATTTTAGAGACTATTTAGATTTTCAATCTAATCTCTATGCATAAAAAGGAGTCATCCATGTAATACTTCTCCATCTCAAATTTGATCTATATTGTTTATATAAACTGGTTGAATCATTATGGCAAGAAAAATTATAATTCAAAGAGAGAAAAAGAAACAAATATTGGAAAGGAAATATAATTTTCTTCGCCAATCTTTGAAAAAGAGATCAGCGAAGTCTCATCACTGGATGAAAAATTGGAAATTTATAGAAAATTACAATCTCCACCGCATAATAGTGCACCTACACGTCTTCGTTGACGTTGTTTGAAGACTGCAAGACCTAGAGCCAATTATAGAGACTTTGAATTATCCGAATATATACTCCGTGAAATGGCTCACGCATGTTTGTTGGCTTGGGTAACAAAATCGAGTTGGTAGGGTAAAAGAAGGATTCTTTATAGTTATTAATATGCTATTCTCCCTCCCTATATAGGGAGGGAGAATAGCATACCCAAGGGATTGCTCGATGTACCCCTTTTGGGGTATTATAACAAAGGTAATATGAAGGGATAGCGTGGAGTAGAGTAGTTTGGTAGCTCGCAAGGCTCATAACCTTGAAGTCATGGGTTCAAATCCCGTCTCCGCAAAGACACAATAAGTTTTTATATCCAAAAAGGATGACTCATCCCATTTATCTTGGCCATATGTATAAATAGAAAAATGCGACTAAACCAATAACTAGTGCATAGTTCTATTCTATCCTACAGATGGGCGGGTAGTGGGAATCGAACCCGCATCTTCTCCTTGGCAAGGAGAAATTATACCATTTAACCATACTCGCATTTAACTTGTTATATGGGTATAATATATACCCATATATTACCATTCTATGTAGGTAAATTGAAAATTTTATTAGTATGATTGATAATTGATCATACTAATAATGAAAGAGCCCCTCCCTTGAGCACTTTCATTACTTGGTTTTTGAAAATTTATCATAAATTCCCTTGTGAATTTAGAATGCCCCCTAGAAAGAGGGGGGGGAGATTTTAAACCCAAAAGATCTTAAAACATATCTTAAGATATGAAAGAATTTAGAATACCTACTAAAAAGACTGATCCAATCCATAATGATACGCCTGAAAATAGTACATTTTTGTTACTTGACCAACCATTAGGAGAGGCAAGTGCGACAGGTACACCAATCACTAGTAGAATTGAAATTGCAATTAATGCAAACACAGACGATTGGAACGCAATAGTCATGGTTGTAATCTTAAAAGTTTCCAACAGATTCAAAAGGCTATACCATTCGATCCCTATCCGGTCAAATTTGAATAAAATGCACTACGGATTTTTATTTGATCATAAATTCATTGAAATTATCAGATTCTTCTTTTAGTATAAAAGAATCGGGGAATTTATATCTTTTTATCATCATAATATATGAATATTATATATATATAGGGCTATTAGCCCTATAGACAGATATTATCCATCGAGCATAAAATGAGTTATGCTAGTTCGGGAGAGATGGCCGAGTGGTTGATGGCTCCGGTCTTGAAAACCGGTATAGTTCAAAAACTATCGAGGGTTCGAATCCCTCTCTCTCCTTTTGTTCGTAGAACAACTAAAACTAACTTACGAAAAAGAAAAATCCTAGAACTTAGTTCAGTACCAACTGAATGCTCGGCTCTCGGCTATATATAATATAGCCGAGAAACAAGCATTCAGTTGGAAGAATAATGGCAAAGGATATCGCTATCCCGCCTTCCAATAAAAATAAATTGGATATTTCTCTAGTTTTATCTCTGGTTTAATTAAGAGGGGTCATGGAAAGAACAGGTTCAAAATCACGATCAATTCCTTTCTCAAATCCTGCTGCAGCTGCGCGAGCTCTTCCTGCATGCCACAAATGACCTACGAAAAAGAAAAATCCTAGAACAAAATGAGAAGTGGCTAACCAACTTCGAGGTGAGACATAATTGACCGCATTAATCTCGGTAGCTACACCACCCACAGAATTTAAAGAACCTAAAGGAGCATGAGTCATATATTCTGCTGAACGTCGTTCTTGCCAGGGTTGTATGTCTTTTTTCAACTTACTCAGGTCCAAACCATTAGGACCCCTTAGAGGTTCCAACCAGGGAGCACGAAGATCCCAAAAACGCATCGTTTCCCCCCCAAAAATAATTTCTCCAGTAGGAGACCGCATTAGATATTTACCTAAACCAGTAGGCCCTTGGGCAGACCCCACACTAGCTCCAAGACGTTGGTCTCTAACTAGAAAAGTAAATGCTTGCGCTTGAGAGGCCTCTGGGCCGGTAGGTCCATAGAATTCACTGGGATAAGCTGTATTGTTAAACCAAACAAAACAACAAGCAATGAAACCAAAGACAGAGAGAGCCGCTAAACTATAGGATAAGTAAGCTTCTCCAGACCATACAAACGCGCGGCGAGCCCATGCAAAAGGTTTTGTTAAGATGTGCCAGATACCACCGAAGATACAAATGGAACCTAACCAAACATGTCCTCCAATTAGATCTTCCAGATTGTCCACGCTAACAATCCATCCCTCGCCTCCAAAAGGGGATTTGAGTAAATAACCAAATATAGTACTTGGGTTAAGCGTAAGGTTCGTAATTTTTCTTACATCTCCACCGCCGGGAGCCCAGGTATCATATATACCACCAAAATACAAAGCCTTGAACACTAGGAGAAAAGCACCAACACCTAGCAAGATTAGATGAATACCTAAAATTGTAGTCATTTTGTTCCTATCTTTCCATACATAACCAAAAAATGGAAAAGATTCTTCTAAAGTTTCGGGTCCGATTAGTGCGTGATAAATACCACCGAAGCCTAAAACTGCAGAAGAAATTAAGTGAAGTACCCCGGATACAAAATAGGGAAAAGTGTCCACAATTTCCCCACCAGGACCGACTCCCCATCCTAGAGTAGCTAGATGAGGAAGTAGAATCAATCCCTGTTCATACATAGGTTTTTCCGGTACAAAATGAGCCACTTCAAACAGATTCATTGCTCCAGCCCAGAATACAATTAATCCGGCATGAGCCACATGAGCCCCAAGTAATTTGCCTGACAAATTAATGAGTCGGGCATTACCAGCCCACCAAGCGAAACCAGTGGTTTCTTGGTCACGACCAGCTAAAGTTAGAGTTCCATTAAAGAGCGTTTCCACGGGGTAGAACCTCCTCAGGGAATATAAGGTTTTCATGAGGCTGATCCTGAGCTGCCATCCAAGCACGAATACCTTCGTTCAAAAGAATATTTTTTGTATAAAAAGTCTCAAATTCAGGATCTTCTGCTGCACGAATCTCCTGGGAAACAAAATCATAAGCACGTAAGTTTAGAGCTAGGCCAACTACTCCAATGGCACTCATCCATAAACCGGTCACCGGCACAAATAACATGAAGAAATGTAACCAACGTTTATTGGAAAAAGCAACCCCAAAAATTTGGGACCAGAAAACGGTTCGCAGTCCACGGTAGCATCGTGAATAGCACATAGAAGAGCAGCACCCAATACTCCAACAAATCCCATCATATGAAATGGATTCAAGGTCCAATTATGAAAACCTTGAAAAAAGAGGATAAATTGGAAAATAGCTGCTACGCCAAAACTAGGTGCAAAAAACCAACCAGACTGACCTAACAGATAGATCAAGAATACGGAAACAAAAACAGCAATCGGAGCAGAGAACGCAATTGCATTATAAGGTCGTAATTGTACAGATCGAGCAAGTTCAAATTGGCGTAACATGAAGCCTATTAGACCAAAAGCACTATGAAGAGCAACGAAAGTCCATAGACCACCTAATTGACACCAACGAGTAAAATCTCCTTGTGCTTCAGGACCCCATAATAGCAGCAAAGAATGTGCTAAACTATTAGCAGGCGTAGAAACTGCAGCAGTTAAAAAATTACAACCTTCCAAATAGGAGCTAGCCAATCCGTGAGTATACTACGAAGTCACAAAAGTTGTACCCGTGAACCATCCACCTAGCGCAAAATAAGCACAAGGAAAAAGCAATAGACCGGACCAACCCACAAAGGCAAAACGGTCTCTGCGTAGCCAGTCATCCATAATATCAAATAAAGTTTGTTCCTCTTTGGAAGACTTTCCAAGGGCTATAGTCATAGTGATCCTCCTATTTAACTATTCCAACCTTTTCCGAGCACCCTATCTGATAGAATCAAAGGGTATACGCTGATTTGTATATTTATGGACAATTTTTCATCTGTCATCCCTTTCAACAAATCGGGTTCCGAAGATTCCTTATTGGCACAGATTTTATTCTGTTAAACTCAACTAATACAATATAAG
This sequence comes from Sequoiadendron giganteum, assembly GCA_007115665.2. NCBI lineage: Eukaryota > Viridiplantae > Streptophyta > Pinopsida > Cupressales > Cupressaceae > Sequoiadendron > Sequoiadendron giganteum. The sequence goes on along the minus strand of CM021101.1, from coordinate 385,637,803 downwards.
TAAATGTAACATAACCCGAAGTTGTTTCTATTCCATTTTTTTTCTTATCCTAAAATTATCTTCTGAATGTAATAAATAGAAACAAAACAATTGCTAGAAAAGAAAGTTAGCTTTTCTTCCTCCCTGCTCTTCACTAGAGACTGTTCACAAAATCTATTCTATTGAATATTATTACATCTTGAATCTTACTCATAGTAATATTTCTAACTATTTTATGAATCTCTATGCTTTTTTACTACTTCATTATTGATTTCTATGAATAAATAGGAACAACAAGAAGGAGATATTTCTATAGCTCATAGAGCTAGAGGAAAGAAATCTATTTGTTCCTTTCCATTTATTCAATTCTTAAGTAAAAAAGTGATACTATTTGAGTATAATGAAAAATGAACAGTTGCTTTGTTTTCCATTTACCTTTTCTTATCTTTTTTTTTAAATCTAAATTCCTATCTATTTTCCACTGGTAGAACGATCAAAGTAAAATGTCTAGTACATTAATATAAGA
>CM021101.1:385606565-385637198 GCA_007115665.2 Sequoiadendron giganteum | reverse complement strand
TCAATCATACTAATAAAAAAAAGCCACTCCCTTGAGCACTTTCATTACTTGGTTTTTGAAAATTTATCATAAATTCCCTTGTGAATTTAGAATGCCCCCTAGAAAGAGGGGGGGGGGGGGAGATTTTAAACCCAAAAGATCTTAAAACATATCTTAAGATATGAAAGAATTTAGAATACCTACTAAAAAGACTAATCCAATCCATAATGATACGCCTAAAAATAGTACATTTTTGTTACTTGACCAACCATTAGGAGAGGCAAGTGCGACAGGTACACCAATCACCAGTAGAATTGAAATTGTAATTAATGCAAACACAGATGATTGGAACACAATAGTCATGGTTGTTCTCTTAAAATTTTCCAAAAGATTCAAAAGGCTATACCATTCGATCCCTATTCCGTCAAATTTGAATAAAATGCACTACAAATTTTTATTTGATCATAAATTCATTGAAATTATCAAATACTTCTTTTAGTATAAAATAATCGGGGAATTTATATCTTTTTATCATCATAATATATGAATATTAGCCCTATAGACAAATATTATCCATCGAGATAAAATGAGTTATGCTAGTTCGGAAGAGATGGCCGAGTGGTTGATGGCTCCGGTCTTGAAAACTGGTATAGTTCAAAAACTATTGAGGGTTCGAATCCCTCTCTCTCCTTTTGTTCGTAGAACAACTAAAACTAACTTATGAAAAAGAAAAATCCTAGAACTTAGTTCAGTACCAACTGAATTCTCAACTCTCGGCTATAGCCAAGAAACAAGCATTCAGTTGGAAGAATAATGGCAAGGGATATCGCTATCCTGCCTTCCAATAAAAATAAATTGGATATTTATCCAATTTTATCTCTGGTTTAATTAAGAGGGGTCATGGAAAGAACAGGTTCAAAATCACGATCAATTCCTTTCTCAAATCCTACTACAGCTGCACGAGCTCTTCCTGCATGCCACAAAGGACCTACGAAAAATAAAATCCTAGAACAAAATGAGAAGTGGCTAACCAAATTCGAGGTCAGACATAATTGACCACATTAATATCGGTAGCTACACCACCCACAAAATTTAAAGAACCTAAAGGAGCATGAGTCATATATTCTGCTAAACGTCATTCTTGCCAGGGTTGTATGTCTTTTTTCAACTTACTCAGGTCCAAACCATTAGGACCCCTTAGAGGTTCCAACTAGGGAGCACGAAGATCCCAAAAATGCATTGTTTCCCCCCCAAAAAAAATTTCTCTAGTAGGAAACCACATTAGATATTTACCTAAACCAGTAGGCCCTTGGGCAAAACCCACACTAGCTCCAAGACATTGATCTCTAACTAGAAAAGTAAATTCTTGTGCTTGAGAGGCCTCTAGGCCAGAAAGTCCATAGAATTCACTGGGATAAGCTGTACTGTTAAACCAAACAAAACAACAAGCAATGAAACCAAAGACAGAGAGAGCCGCTAAACTATAGGATAAGTAAGCTTCTCTAGACCATACAAACGTGCGGCGAGCCCATGCAAAAGGTTTTATTAAGATGTGCCAGATACCACTAAAGATACAAATGGAACCTAACCAAACATGTCCTCCAATTAGATCTTCTAGATTGTCCACGCTAACAATCCATCCCTCACCTCCAAAAAGGGATCTGAGTAAATAACCAACTATAGTACTTGGGTTAAGCGTAAGGTTTGTAATTTTTCTTACATCTCCACCACTAGGAGCCCAGTTATCATATATACCACCAAAATACAAAGCCTTGAACACTAGGAGAAAAGCACCAACACCTAGCAAGATTAGATGAAAACCTAAAATTGTAGTCATTTTGTTCCTATCTTTCCATACATAACCAAAAAATGAAAAATATTCTTCTAAAGTTTCGGGTCTGATTAGTGTGTGATAAATACCACCGAAGCCTAAAACTGCAGAAGAAATTAAGTGAGGTACCCCTAATACAAAATAGGGAAAAGTGTCCACAATTTCCCCACTAGTTACGACTCCCCATCCTAGAGTAGCTAGATGGGGAAGTAGAATCAATCCCTGTTCATACATAGGTTTTTCTGGTACAAAATGAGCCACTTCAAATAGATTCATTGCTCCAACCCAGAATACAATTAATTCGGCATGAGCCACATAAGACCCGAGTAATTTTCCTAACAAATTAATGAGTCGGGCATTACCAGCCCACCAAGTGAAACCAGTGGTTTCTTGGTCATGACCAGCTAAAGTTAGAGTTCCATTAAAGAGAGTTTCCACGGGGTAGAACCTCCTCAGGGAATATAAGGTTTTCATGAGGCTTATGTTGAGCCGCCATCCAAGCATGAATAAATTCGTTCAAAATAATATTTTTTGTATAAAAAGTCTCAATTTCAGGATCTTTTGCTGCATGAATCTCTTGGGAAACAAAATCATAAGCATGCAAGTTTAGAGCTAGGCCAAATACTCTAATGGCACTCATCCATAAACCGGTCACCGACACAAATAACATGAATAAATGTAACCAACGTTTATTGGAAAAAGTAACCCCAAAAATTTGGGACTAGAAATGGTTTGCAGTCCACAGTAGCATCGTGAATAGCACATAGAAGAGCAGCACCCAATACTCCAGCAACTCCCATCATATGAAATGGATTCAAGGTCCAATTATGAAAACCTTGAAAAAAGAGGATAAATTGGAAAATAGCTGCTACGCCAAAACTAGGTGCAAAAAACCAACCAGACTGACCTAATGGATAGATCAAGAATACGGAAACAAAAACAGCAATCGGAGCAGAGAACGCAATTGCATTATAAGGTCGTAATTGTACAGATCGAGCAAGTTCAAATTGGTGTAACATGAAGCCTATTAGACCAAAAGCACCATGAAGAGCAACGAAAGTCCATAGACCACCTAATTGACACCAACGAGTAAAATCTCCTTGTGCTTCAGGACCCCATAATAGCAGCAAAGAATGTGCTAAACTATTAGCAGGCGTAGAAACTGCAGCAGTTAAAAAATTACAACCTTCCAAATAGGAGCTAGCCAATCCGTGAGTATACCACGAAGTCACAAAATTTGTACCCGTGAACCATCCACCTAGCGCAAAATAAGCACAAGGAAAAAGCAATAGACCGGACCAACCCACAAAGACAAAACGGTCTCTGCGTAGCCAGTCATCCATAATATCAAATAAAGTTTGTTCCTCTTTGGAAGACTTTCCAAGGGCTATAGTCATAGTGATCCTCCTATTTAACTATTCCAACCTTTTCCGAGCACCCTATCTGATAGAATCAAAGGGTATACGCTGATTTGTATATTTATGGACAATTTTTCATCTGTCATCCCTTTCAACAAATCGGGTTCCGAAGATTCCTTATTGGCACAGATTTTATTCTGTTAAACTCAACTAATACAATATAAGTAAATGTAACATAACCCGAAGTTGTTTCTATTCCATTTTTTTTCTTATCCTAAAATTATCTTCTGAATGTAATAAATAGAAACAAAACAATTGCTAGAAAAGAAAGTTAGCTTTTCTTCCTCCCTGCTCTTCACTAGAGACTGTTCACAAAATCTATTCTATTGAATATTATTACATCTTGAATCTTACTCATAGTAATATTTCTAACTATTTTATGAATCTCTATGCTTTTTTACTACTTCATTATTGATTTCTATGAATAAATAGGAACAACAAGAAGGAGATATTTCTATAGCTCATAGAGCTAGAGGAAAGAAATCTATTTGTTCCTTTCCATTTATTCAATTCTTAAGTAAAAAAGTGATACTATTTGAGTATAATGAAAAATGAACAGTTGCTTTGTTTTCCATTTACCTTTTCTTATCTTTTTTTTTAAATCTAAATTCCTATCTATTTTCCACTGGTAGAACGATCAAAGTAAAATGTCTAGTACATTAATATAAGAATGTTTGGTACATCATAATTGAATTAGATATTAAAGATAAAAGGAAAATAATTCCATCTAGAATTCAGACTTACATATCCATTTTTTTGGAAAGAAAAAAATCATTCGACAAAATATCCAATTAACAAGAAAATATTCAATTATTTGAATCATTTCAAGTGATTGAATTGAAAGGTTCACTTTCAAAATCTACCTCAATTTTCAATATCAAAATAACTAATATATTAATCAGCTAATGGGTTAGGTTCACTTACTTCTCATTTTTATTTACTGTATTTTAATACAAAATAATTAAGATAAAAAAGTAAGAATATTCTAGTAATTGAAATTTCAATTAGGTATTAATAATTTCAATTATTATTCTTCAATGAAAATGACGAAAGTGAAGTATATTATGCCTAATATTATACTATTCCTAATCTTATTAGTAGGAAGATAAAGAAAAAAATCTCTATTTAATAGAATTCTATCTTAGTTGTCCTCAATCATATTACATGTTCTATTTTGTTATAACAAAAAACTCATGATGACATGTATTTTAATTGTTTATTGCAAGTTTTTTGCCTTAATCAACTATTCAAAATGAACATTGGACTTTGTAGGAATCATTACAAGAGCCCTTTATCGGGCTTGAACCGATGACTTACACCTTACCATGGCATTACTCTACCCCTAAGTTCTCGGCCCAATACCAATATGATTGATTGATATTTATATCAATCAATCATATTGGTCAAAAAGGTAATTGGTTTTTTTCTATCCTATACCCTATATAGAAAGAATCAAAATGAACAGAGACTTTCAGAAGATTTGAAAGAGAAATTTTTTACAATATGTATTATCAACCTGACACAGTTGAATTACTATGAGTAATTAGTCAATAAACTGTACCTAGTGGGATTGTAGTTCAATTGGTTAGAGTACCGCCCTGTCAAGATGGAAGTTGCGGGTTCGAGCCCTGTCAATCCCGATCCAATAAATTGAACAATTATTTGAGCAATCCCTGTCCCTAAAGAAAAGAAAAAAAAGGGAAAGAGAATAGACTAGAATATATTTACTAGGAATTTTGTAGATCTATTTGGATCTACATAATTAACCAAATCTATAATGATTCTTTTTTTTGACATGATAGACCTGCAATCCTCTTTTTTTCTTGAGAGATAAAAAAGGGTATCGTAGGAAGATAGATCTTTGTTAGAAAGAACAAGACAGGGGTATTCTTTCTTGCCCAAAAATAAAACATTTCAAATGTGTTAGTCCCTCGTTTTTTTAGAAACGAAAATAAGGGTTTTTAATGATTTCTAAAAAAAGAGAAAAGATTCCAATTTTCATAAATAAAGATTGGATTCTATTTGGCTTACTATCCAAATAATTCTGCTCATTCTAAGGTCATGGGAAATTCTTAGGATAAGATAATTTGGAGCTATTCATTTTACAAAATGAATTAAGGTAAATAAGAGTTGTTACCAATTATCAGTAATCGTTTACTGGTGCTCCCAAATATGTATAGGTAAAAATACAGGTAGTGATAGGATTTGATTCGATCTAATCAATTTTTTATGTAAGTAATATAATTCAAAAAAGTAGGACTACAGGGAAATTTACCTTCCTTCATATTTGCCTGTTTTTCCGTAAAACAAAGCAAATTTAAGAAATTTGAATTATCCTTTTCAGGTCCCCATCCACTTAGATTCATTGAATTTTTGAATAAGAAAAAAATATTTTCCTTTTTTTTTTAATATATTGATAAGTATAATATTCTGTTCCTTTCAATTTTGGAAATAAAAATTAAATACCTATAAATACCTATGTCTTGCAAGAATTAGCAAGCAAAAGTTTTTTTTGCACGAAATTTTCTATTCCAAAATTTGACATATATATTATATGTCATTCTAAAATATAGACATATGTTGGGATGTCTTCTAATTAAAAAGGAAGGAACCATATTATGGTCAATACTTGAAAAGTATTGAAAAAATAATCTTCAAAACATTAATAAATATATGTATTTATTGGGTGAATCACTCAGACGACTCACATCAACAACATCACTAGGAATTTGTCACCCCTCCCCCTTTTGTTTTTAGCTCCAATTACCCTCAGTGATTTATTAATGTAAAATAAGGTGAAAGCTTCGACACCCTTCTCAGCCAAACAAGAAAATTCATTTTTTTTTTGTTTTATCTATTCTAATGAAGGTCCATTTTTCACTATTAGTTAATCTTATTTAAATAAGAAATCAATCAATATAATCCATTAGAGCAATCTTTATGGTACTTTTCTGCTCCTCGAATAGGCAAAGGAAACTTAGATTTCCATTAACATCTAAATATTTGATTGAGACAAGGAATTGATTCATTAATCAAATTAAATTTGCATGTCTAATGTTCTTTTTAGTAGTGATAAAATTGAATTGAGTCAAACCCTGGAACTATACTAATAAGACGGTGGGATCGATCCATTAGGGATCAAATTACTAAATCCAATATGAACAAGAGATATTAGTATGTTATAATAATTAATTTCTATTGAAGAATTCATCAAATCCACTAAATTCCATTACTCAGATTGATCCTATTGATGGATTTATTCCATGGATTCAATTCCCCTTTTTTTTTTACAAAAAAAATGAGATACTCTATGAGATCAAATCTCGAGTTATTGTAAAACGAAGGGAAAATCAATCATGGAAGTAAATACCCTCGTTTTTATTGCTATTGCATTGTTCATTTCATTTCCTACTGCTTTTCTACTCATCATTTATGTAAAAACAGTGAGTCAAAGAAAAATACAGTGATTATTGATGATCTAGATGAATTCTACGTCATCAACCAGAAAAAGTAATAGGGGTTGGATAGATAATTTTTTGAAAAGAAGTAGTACGAAGGAAACGGAAAATATTCCTTTCCTTTTTCTTTTGTACTACTTCTTCTACACAGATCTTAGATAAGTAAATCTAATTTCTCATTTGTCTCGTGGGTATTTTTTTATTAATACCTGATAAAAAAGTGAAACTAATCATAATATCTTACATATCTCTAGAAAAAAGGAACTTTATGTAGACAAAACATAGGTATTATTTCGAATAGAACCTATTTTTAATAGTATTTTTTTCTTTTTTATTTATCAATTTTTTTAATACGATAATTTACTTGTACATAGTAAAATACAAAATTGGAAATCATAAAATAATTGATTTTGAATAGAATGATTCAAAATATCAGAACTATTAATTCTATTAAAGTCCACTTCTACCCCATACTACGAGTGAAAGAGAAAAATTAAAAACTACCATTAGAGCAGCCCAAGCGATACCAACTATATCCATACGAATCCCTCTCTTTATAAAAAAGTAATATCATTATTGATTCTTGATGATAATGTAACTAATAAGGATAATGCAAAGTGGAAATCCTCTATCTTCCTATTCTGAAAGGATAAGTCGATAGTAGAGACTTCTAAAAATTAGTTCTTGGAACTAGTTACTCTCAACTACCTATAGGATTAGGCATTAACGATAAAATCAAATTTTATCTACTATATTAGCAGATAGGACCTGAAGCTACACAAGTTGTCTCCAAAAGACATGGAGTACAAATGGAGATTTTTACATTCCTTTAACCTTATTTGCACTATCAAGGAGACACCCGGATTTGAATTGGGGATCGAGGATTTGCAGTCCCCTGCCTTACCACTTGGCTATGCCACCATCCCTAGATCTAGTTTTAACTAAGGGAAAGTCTATTTTTCTTTTTCCATCAGATATGTTATGCAAGGTATCTCACTTCACATATCCTTCTTTATCACTCAGATATTTCATATAACCAATTTAGAGTCCCCAGGACTAATAGGGGGGATTTCCTATTTTACAATAGGAAATAGGTTAGGGATTTACAGTCCCTATCGGTTCCTCCAGGGATTTCGATAGATTTTGAGTCCCCCATTGCAATTACAATTATAAAACACTAAATCCACATTTGTCTACCCCCCATCATATATTTAAGAAATATTTAAAAAGGACCTCTTCTTTTTGTTCTATTTTTGGGATAGAGTGAACAAAAAAATATACATGTCAATTTTTTGTCAAATTTATTCGTATAGATCAATAAGGAATAAATATCGAAATATACAATATAATTTATATATAGAAAACATCCAATGCAATTAGATGAAAATAAAGGAATGTTTGCAATTTCCCAATTTGGTAAAATAAAACTTGAAGGATTTTGTCATTTTATCAATCAAGGCTTAGCAGAAGAACTCAATAATTTTTCAAAAATTAAGTCCAAATAAAGAAATAGAATTTAGCCTTTTTGGTTCTGAATATAAATTAACAAAACCTTTCATTAAAGAGAGAGATTCTGTATATATGTCTCTTACATATCACTGTAAATTATGTATACCAACAAGATTGATTAAGAAAAAAATCTCGTGGAAAGATACAAAACTAGATTTTATATCTGGGAGATATTCCTTTGATGAATTCTAAAGAAAATTTTGTTATAAATGGAAATTACAGAGTTGTGGTCAATCAAATATTAAGAAGTCCCGATATTTCTTACACTTAGGAACAAAAACCGTCAGGAAAAATTATCTATATTGGCAATATAATTTCAGATTCGGGAGGAAGATCAATATTAGAGCTCAATAAAAAAAACAGAAAAGATATGGATTCGTGTAAATAGAAAAAAATAAATATCTGTTTTACTTTTATTATTGGCTATGGGTCTAAATTCCAAAGAGATTTTCAACTATAATAATCTAAAATCATTTTATAAGGGAACGAAGGAGTACATAGCATATTTCTATTGGTGTGGCAGGAAGCAAAATGCCATTTTGGAGCTTTATAAAAAACTCTACATAAGTGACGACAATGAAGAAAATTTGGAATTTTCCGAGTCTCTATATGAAAAAGTGAAAACAACATTTTTTCAAACTAAATGTGTATTAGGAAAGATTGGTCGATGAAATCCGAATAAAAAACTAAGTCTTGATATACCCAAGAATGATATTTTTTCATTATCACATGATTTATTGGCTGTTGTGGATTACCCTATCAAAGTGCAATTTGGAACGGGTACACTCGATGATATAGATCACTTAAAAAAACAATATATTCATTCTGTAGAAGATTTATTACAAGAGAAATTCCAATTAGCTCTCTTTGATTTCAGAGAAGCAGTAGAAAAAATTATATTATCTGTAACAACCAATCCTAAAAAGAGAATAACTAAGAAATTGGAAATGTTAATTCCATTAATGAATACTTTTGAAGGTTTTTTTGGTTTACACCCTTTATCACAATTTTTGGATCAAACTAATCCATTAGCAGAAATAATTCATAGTCGAAAAGTGAGCTCTTTGGGCCCTGGAGGATTGACAAGTCGAATGTCTACTTTTCGTACATGGGATATTCATCCTATTCATTACGGACGTATTTTCCCGATTACGACATCCAAAGGAATAAATGTTGGGCTTATTGGATCGTTATCTATTTATGCAATGCTTGGTCATTACGACTCTTTACAAAGTCCATTCCATAGGCTATCTGAAAGATCAAATGAAGAACATACGGTTTATCTATTATCGAGAGAAGATGACTACTGTCGGATAGCTCCAAGAAATTTTTTGGCATTAAATCAAGGGGTTCCAGAGGAACAATTTACTCCCTCTCGATTTCAACAAGAATTTTTATTTTTTGCATGGGACCAAATTCATTTCAGAAGTATATTTCCTTCCCAATATTTTTCCGTTGGATTTTGCCTTATTCCTTTTATCGAACATAATGATGAGAATCGTGCTTTAATGGGTTCTAATATGCAGCGTCAAGTGGCTCCACTTCTTCAACCTAAGAAGTGTATTGTTGGAACTAGATTGGAGGGTCAAGCAACTCTAGATTTAGGAAGTATAGCTTTAGCCAAGCAAGGGGGAAAAATAAAGTATATTGATGGTGGAAATATCATTATAACTTCATCTATTGTTTGAGAGAATGTAGAAACAAAATTGATTCTATATCAACATTCTAATGGTGACACTTGTATGCATCAAAAACACCGAGTTCGCCAAGGGGAATATGTAAAGAGGGGGAAAATTATAGCAGATAGTGCAGCTACAATAGGGGGAGAACTTTCTTTGGGAAAAAAATCTTAATCGCCTATATGCCATGGGAAGGATAAAATTTTGAAGATGCAATACTTATTAGTGAATGTCTGGTATATGAAGACATTTTAACTTCTTTCCAGATCGTAAGATATGAAATTGGAGTTTATGTTACAAAGCAGGGCCCTAAAGTAATCACTAGAGAAATACCTCATTTAGATGCTTACTTACTCCATCATTTGGACGAAAATTTCCTTGTAATGATAGGATCTTGGGTAGAAATAGGTGATGTATTATTAGGTAAAGTAATACTGGAAGCAGAAGAAGACTCACTATTAAATACTCCAGAAGGAAAATTCTTACAAGAATTATTTGATATTGAGGGGCCTACTGGAAAAGAAATTGTTTTTAGAGTCCCTAAAGGTGTAAAAGGATGAGTTCTTGATGTGAGATGCTTCCAGGAGTTCGAGGAAGAATATTATCTCGGCGATAGTGTAGAAAAAGTTCATATATAAATTTCACAAAAAATGTAAAATACAAGTGGGTGATAAAGTAGCTGGAAGGCATGGTAATAAAGGTATTATTTCAAAAAAATTTCCCAGACAAGATATGCCTTATTTAAAGAATGGAACACTAGTAGATATGGTATTAAATCCATTAGGGGTACCTTCATGAATGAATGTAGGACAAATATTTGAATGTTTGCTTGGTTTAGTAGGAAAACTAATGAACAAACATTATAGAGTAGCACCTTTTGACGAAAGATACGAACGAGAAGCTTCTAAGAAACTAGTGTTTTCTAAACTTTATAAAGCTAGTGAGAAAACAACTAATCCATGGGTATTTGAACCTGATCATCCTGGAAAACATAGATTAATTTATGGAAGAACAAGAAAGATTTTTGAACAACCTGTTACAATAGGAATAGCTTATATTTTGAAATTGTGCCATCAAGTTGATGACACAATTCATTCATGTTCCAGTGGACCTTATACATTGGTTACACAACAACCTTTAAAAGGAAAATCCCACCGAGGAGGGCAACGAGTAAGAGAAATGGAAGTTTGGGCTCTAGAAGGTTTTGGTGTTGCTTATATTTTACACGAGATGCTTACTTTAAAATCTAGCCATATAGACGCTCGTGAAAAAATATTTGGTGTCATTCTCAATGGAGAACCAATGTCTAAACCTAGCACTCTTACATAATATTTTCAATTTCTCAGTCGAGAACTACGATCTTTAGCTCTAGAATTGAATCATACTATTCTATCTGAGATAGAATTTTAGATAGATAAGAAGGAAGTTTGATCAAAATGAATCAAAATTTATTTTTTATGAGTGACGAGGATAATCATCAACAGCTTTGAATTGGATTAGTTTCTCCTGAGAAGATTCTCGCTTGGTCTGAAAGAATATTACCTAATGGAAAAAGAGTCGGGCAAGTGACTAAACTCCTCACTTTAGATTATAGAACTTATGAACCAGCAAGAGATGGATTATTTTGTGAAAGAATATTTGGGCCTAAGAAAAGGGGAGTTTGTGCTTGTGTAAAACCTCGAATAATGGAGAATGAGAAGGAAAAGAATTTTTGTACTCGATGTGGAATTGAACTTGTTGTTGATCCTCGAATTTGAAGATATCGAATTAGATACATTAAACTGGCATGTCCAGTTTTTCATATTTGGTATTTCAATTGATGCCCCAGTTATATTGCGGATCTATTAGATAAAACTCATAAAGAATTAGAAGAACCAGTATACTGCGATGTGTGACCTAATCACAAGCTCCGATTATACAGATCCATAGGAACTGTCATCCTATTCAATCTAATTGGGATGCCCTTAGCTCTAACACGCCCCTCGGGAAGAGTAGCATGAAGCTCAGAATTAGAAGCATTATGTTGAAAGAGAAATGAATCTAGGGTTAATATCTTGTATATTAAATTGCTAATTGGACTTCGTAAAAATACCTCTTTTATTCTAAGAAAAAATGGAATGAAAAATCTAGTTTATTCTTATTATCACTTGATTTATTCAAGACCAAAAAGAAGATATGGTTATAGGAGTCTCTTCATCGCACATATGCTTCAAATAGCATTGTAACCATCGAAGTAAAAAAAAAACCTACAGGATCAATTAGAACGAGATACAAACAAGTAAATCCCTTATGAACTTCAAATGAATTGAAGGTTTTTCACAAAGAAATGTATCGTTCAAAAGGGAGGAGACTGCTCGCTAATTCCATATTTATGTCATAATACAAATGATAAACCAATAATCAAATTCATTTAGAACTTAAGAAAAGAGAAACTATTTAATTTTATAGAGAGCAAAAAACATTTTTTTGCACAATGATACATAACCACTTTCCATTTTGGTATAGTTACTTGAGTCGGATGAGAGGAAACTTTCATGTCCGATTCTGAGGGGGGGGAAAAAAATATATTAGAAAACCCTATCCAAATGTTTGTATTACTAGGCCCACGGTTAACAAACAGACTTTATTGTGATTTGTGGGTTCACTGAAATATGATGAAGAATCCTTGCCAAAAGATATTGCTTATTTTCTCTCTTGGGATTTTGCGCTATTTCAAGAGCGAGAAATAGCTACTAGAGGAAAAGCTATTAGAGACCAATTATCTGGTCTAGATCTGAAAATTATTATAGATCATTCATATAGAGAATGGGAGATAATAGATGAGCTACTATCTATATTATTTTTGGAGGCAGAGAATGCAGTTGGTAATATAGAAATATATTCTCAATTTAATGATCAAAAAATTTAAAAACTTTGAAGAATAAAGGATCTTTTGGTTAGACGGATGAGATTTTCTAAATATTTGATTCGAGCAAATGTAGAACCACAATGGATGGTTCTATGCCTATTACCTATTCTTCCTCCTGACCTAAGGCCAATGTTTCAATTAAATGAAGGTGGAGCTATTACTGCGGATCTCAATGAACTTTATCAAACAATTATTCGTCAAAATAATAATCTTTCACACTTCATAGAAAACACTCATCCATTTCTAATGCCGAATTTATTAGGTGATCAAAAGAGATTAGTCCAACGAGTTATAGATGAACTTCTTGATAATAGTATAGGTGCACAACCGGTGAAAGATAGTCACGACAGACCTTATAAATCGTTCTCATATTTCATCCAAGGTAAAGAAGGAAGATTTCATGAAAATTTACTTGGAAAATGAGTGGATTATTCAGGTCATTCTGTTATTGTCGTAGGTCCCCTTCTCTCGTTGTATCAATGTGGATTGCCCCAAGAAATCGCAATAGAAAATTTCCAAACATTTTTAATTCGTGGGCTAGTTGAACAACAAATTGCTCCCAATTTAAGAGCTGCTAAAATTTTAATTTGAGATAGGGGACCTATTATATGGAACGTACTTAAACAGATTATGCAAAAACATCCCATATTGTTAAATTGAGCACCCACCTTACACAGATTAGGAATACAAGCATTTATACCTATTTTAATAGAAGAACATGCCATTCGGTTGCACCCATTGGTTTGTGTAGGATTTAATGCTGACTTTGATGGAGATCAAATGACTGTCCACATACCTTTATCTATGGAAGCTCAAGTAGAAGCTCGTTTACTTATGTTTTCTCATCTCAATCTTATCTCTTTGATTATAGGAGATCCTATTTGTGTACCAACTCAAGATATGCTTCTAGGACTTTATAGATCAACTCTTCAAAAAAACCAAGGCAGTTATGAAAATAGGTACCACCCAAATAACTCAAAAAATAAGATCGTTTCGCCTTCGTTTTATAGCTATGATGATGCAATTAAAGCTTATGAACAATTTTTTTTTGATTTAGACAGTCCTTTATGGCTCTGATGGGGGAGAGAGATAGATACCTCTATTATTAATTCGGTAAATCGAGAACTTCCTATCGAAGTTCAGTATGAATATTTAGGTACCTTATACAAAATCTATGATCATTTTTCGAATAAGAAAAGGTAGAGTCAGGGAAATAGTGAATAAATACATTTGAACAACCATTGGTCGTATTCGTTTTAATCGAGAAATAGAAGAAGCTATAAAAGGTTTGTGGACTTATGATATCCGACAAGAAATGTCACTATTCAGAATTTAACGTTATTAATCTTATGATCATTTCATTCATGCAGAGATAAAGATCAAGGGAGCCTTCCAACTTAAACCCATTGTTGAATCCTGCTCCCAAATATGGGGATATTTTCTTCTTATGGCACAACCTAATTTCGTCAAAGTGTCTTTTCCCCTTGAAGTGCCCTTTCCTTTTGAAGTGCCCCTTTTTAATAAAGGAATGATTTATTTGTTATGAAGCACCTTATTAGAAAATTCGTAAATCAATTTGGAATGACATTTACATCACATATATTAGATCAACTGAAGATTTTAGGTTTCCAACAAGCCACCAATACAACTATTTCATTAGGAATTGATGATCTTTTAACAACGCCATCTAAAGCATGGCTTATCCAAGATGTGCAAAAACAAGGGTTTGCTTCAAAAAGACATCATGATTATGGAAATGTACATGCAGTGGAAAAATTTCGTCAATTGATTGAGATATGGCATGCTACTAGTGAATTTTTGAGACGAGAAATGAATCCAAATTTTAGGATGACTGATCCTCTTAATCCAGTACATATGATGTCCTTTTTAGGAGCTAGAGGAAGTACATCTCTGGTTCACCAATTAGTAGTTATGAGAGGATTAATGTCAGATCCTTAAGGAAAAATTGTGAATCTACCCATTCAAGGTAATTTCCGGGAAGGACTTTCTTTAACAAAATATATTATTTCATGTTACGGTGCTCGTAAAGGAGTTGTGGATACTTATATACAAACAACGGATGTTGGATACCTCACATGTAGACTTGTTGAAGTTGTACAACACCTCGTTGTATGTAAAGTAGATTGTGGTACTATCCAAGGTCTTTTTGTAAATCTCATTCGAGATTGAGAAACAATAAAAAATAAATTTGTTCTACAAACACTAATTGGTCGTGTATTAGCAGATGATGTGTATATAAACAAGTGATGTATTGCCGTGCACAATCAAGATATTGGGATTAAACTTTCCAATAAATTGTATTATTTCCAAATACAACCAATATATATATACGAACCCATTTTACTTGCAAAAGTATATCTTGTATTTGTCAATTATGTTATGGTCGGAATACTACTCATAGTAACTTAATCAAATTAGGAGAAGCAGTCGACATTATTGTAGGCCAATCAATTGGAGAACTAGGAACTCAATTAAATTAAGGACTTTTCATACTGGTGGGGTATTTACAGGTGATATTGTAGAACATGTACGATCCCCGTTCATTGGAAAAATTGAATTCAATCAAAATTTGGTTTATCCTACCCATACCCATCACGGGAAACTTGCTTATATATGTCATAATAGTTTAGACGTGACTATTGATAATCAATAGTAAGTAAAAAACTTAACCATTCCACCAGAAAGTTTGATTTTCATTTAGAATAATCAACTCGTGGAATCAGAACAAGTTATTGCCGAGGTTCGCGCTAAAAGATTCCCATTCAAAGAAAAAGTGGAGAAACATATATATTATGGCCTAATAGGAGAAATGCACCAGAGTATCCCTATGTCTTATTTGATATTAAAGACAACCCATTTATGGGTATTATCGAGAGGTATATATAAATCCGTTGTAGTACCTTTTTCTTTTTCTTCTCATTCTTCTTCTCATAAACATCAAGACCAAGTGGATATTCCAGAACTTCTTGACAAACATAAATCACTTTTGAATTATTCAGTGGATCAAGTTAAATACGAATCAGTTGACTCAAATTGTTTTGAAAAAGGATAAAAAAATATATGGAATTATTCCAAAATTGATTGAGCCATACCTAACAAACATCAAGAATCTATCTATTTCACCATTCTTTCTCAAAATACCAATACGAGGGTACAAAAGAAAAAAAAGGAACTCATCGTAGCATTATGGTGTGATAGAAAATGGGGAAAGTGAAGAATCCCTTGTCTTGATTTAATTATTAGAATGCCCAGAGAAGGTATTCTATATAAAAATAACATTTTTTCTTTTTTGAATAACCCTCGTTCAGAAATGATAAAATATAGCAATATTATAGGAGGTTATTCAATTGGAAAAAATAGAATTCTCTTGAAAATAAATTAGATGGAGGGCCCAAATCAAAAATAAAAGAGGTTTATGCTTCTCTTATTTCAGTAAGAACAAAAAAAAGAATAAAAAATATCATTATCAGTATGATTCAAATTAGCTTGTTGAAATACCCTTTTTTTAATATGGCAAAAAGGGAAAATAGAGCAAGTTCTCAATTTTTGTTTCATAACAAATTAGATCACACTAATTCTATTTTTTCAAATGATCAAAGTCAATTACTTAGTAAGGGAACTATTCGTTCATTATCTAATGAGAATAAAAAAGATGAATCTTTTCTGATTCTTTCTCCTTCTGATTCTTTGTGAATCGTTCTATTTAATGATTTAAAATGTTTGAATACAGTAAAAAAGTCGGATGCAAATACAAAAATAATTGCATTGTCAAGTCTCCTGGGTCATTTACATAGTATTGCTAACCGTTTCTCATACTCTCATTTCATAACTTATAAAAAAGTGTTACTAAATGAACGTTCAATTTCTAACAATGACTCAAATACTTTCCAAGTAGCTAAATACTACTTTATGGATGAAAAGAGGGTAATTTATAAATTTTATTCATGCAGGAATATTATTTTCAATTTGTGTTTTTCCCTATCCAATTTTTTTGAAAAAACATTTCCAGTAATCAGCCTTGGACAATTTATTTGTGAAAGTATATGAATATCCGAAGATAAAAAAATCCAAAGATCTGGTCAAATTGTAGTTGTTCATGAGGAATCTTTCATCATTAGATCAGCTAAACCCTATTTGGGTATTCGAGGAGCAACTCTTACTAGTTTTTATGGGAAAATTATGTACGAAGGAGATAGATTAATAACTATCTTATACGAAAGAGTAAAATCCAATGATATAATTCAAGGTCTTCCTAAAGTTGAACAATTGTCAGAAGCCTATTCGAATTCTTCAATATCGAAAAAAAAAATAAAAAAAATTGAACATACACCTGGCAATATTTTTTGGAAACTTTTGGAGGTCATTCAACAGTGTTAGAATAACTATGGAGCATAGTAAAAATCACTTGGTCAATGAAATTCAAAAGGTTTATTGATCCTAGGGGGTACAATTTTTTGATAAACATATAGAAATTATTGTGCACCAAATTACATCGAAAGTTTTAGTTGTCGATGTAGAAAAGTCAGAAAATAAAAATTTGGAAAATGGACTAGGTAGTGTTTTTTTACCTGGAGAACTCGTTGGATTATCACGAGTACAAATAATGGATCGTTCTCTAGAAAAAAGAATCAATTACCGAACCATTTTATTGGGAATGACAAACGCATCTTTGAATACTCAAAGTTTTCTGTTAGAAGCGATTTTTCAGGAAACTGCTCGGGTCCTAGCAAAATCTGCTCTTCAAGGTCGTATTGATTGGTTGAAGGGCTTGAAGGAAAATGTTATTCTCGAGGGAATGATACCTATCAGTACTGGATTCAACCATTTGGGAAAAAGGAGCAAAATGGATTCGAAAACAAGGAACAAAAATTTCTTTATCAATAAAGTGAAATATTTTTTCTTTGATAATGAATATAAAGTCTCTGTTTTATCTGTTAAGCAAAAGAAAAGAAAAAGTGATAAAAAAAAATAGTAAAAAGAAAAAATCAAAAATCAAAACGAGTAGTCAAAAAGTAATTTTGTATAAATGAAAAAATTTCTTGTTAGTTCTTTTAAAATAAAAAAAAATAAAAATGAAATGAATATCTTGTACCAAGTATGTTATGGCAAGCAATCTAACCCATTCCATTGGAATGTAGATATTCAAGTTCATAGTCAAAAATAAAAACAAAATGACGAAAAAAAATTGGAACATCAATTTGAAAGAGATGGTAAAAGTAGGAGTTCATTTTGGTCATGAGACCAGAAAATGGAATCCTAAAATGGCACCTTACATTCTTAAAGAATGTAAAGATAGTCATATTATAAATTTGACTTACACCGCTCGTTTTTTATTAGAATCCTATGATTTTGTGTTTGATGGAGCAAAGAGAGGAATTTTTTTTATGATAGCTGGTAAAAAACATCAAACTACTAATGCTACTAAATTAGCTGCTTTAGCAGCTCGATGTCATTATGTAAATAAAAAATGGCTCGCGGGTATGTTAACTAATTGGTTTACTACAAAAGCAAGACTTGAAAAATTCAAAAATTTAATGAAAAAAAATACGGGAGGATTTGATCGATTTACGAAGAAAGAAGCAACAATACTCAAGAGAGAATTGAACAAATTGCAGGAGGATCTAGGGGGGATTAGATACATGAAAAAATTGCCCGATATTGTAATAATTCTCAATAAAAAAGGGGAATATACTACTATTCAAGAATGTAGAACTCTGGGTATTCCAACAATTTGCTTAGTTGATACAGATTGTGACCCAGATCTCATGGATATATCGATCCTAGCCAATGATGATGGTAGAGGACCAATCCGGTTGATCCTAAATAAATTAATTTTAGCAATTCACGCGGGTAGAGAATTGTAATTCTATAAAAAGTGAATTAAAAATTAAAAAAGATAAGCTATAATTAAGTTGGCTACTATTCCCAAATCTTATAGAATAGATTAAGATAAAATATTTTTATAGAAATAAAGAGATCTTCTTAATCAATCAAATAATCATTCCATTATTTTATTTCATAGCCTAACTTATGATAGTGAAATAATTGAGGAATTGGTCATTGACCCAAAATAATTTATTTTTGAAGTTCATCTTTATATACAAAGGGTAATATGGATATTGTACAATTTCCTATTAACACGCTGAATTATTTCTACGAGATATCCGGTGTGGAAGTAGGTCAACATTTTCATTAGAAAATAGGGGGGTTTCAATTTCATGCACAGGTACTTATAACTTCTTGGATTGTAATTGCTGTCTTATTAGGTTCAGCTACTCTAGTTGTTCGAGACCCACAAATCATTCCTAACGGAGCTCAAAATTTTATGGAATATGTTCTCGAATTTGTTCGAGACTTGGCTAGAACTCAGATTGGTGAAGAAGAATATGGTCACTGGGTTTCTTTTATAGGGACTCTATTTCTATTTATCTTTGTTTCTAACTAGGCAGGTGCTCTTTTTCCTTGGGGAATTATTAAATTACCTCATGGGGAATTAGCTGCGCCTACAAATGATATTAATACTACAGTAGCTCTAGCTTTGCTCACATCAGTAGCTTATTTTTATGCATGTTTTACAAAGAAGGGTTTAGGCTATTTTGGTAAATATGTTCAACCAACCCCAATACTTTTACCAATTAACATATTAGAAGATTTTACAAAACCTCTATCACTTAGTTTTTGACTTTTTGGAAATATATTAGCTGACGAATTGGTAGTTTCCATTCTTGTTTCCTTAGTACCTTTAGTGGTACCTATACCTGTAATGTTCCAAGGATTATTTACAAGTGGTATTCAATCTTTAATCTTTTCAACTCTAGCTGCAACTTATATGGGTGAATCCATGGAGGGTCATCATTAATTCAATTAATTGAACTCAATTTTTTCTAAATTTTCAATTCATATCCATTTTGAATTTAATAAGATTTTAGTCAAAATATTTAGGATCACTAATCCTGTCAATAAAATTGATAAATAGAACAATTCATATCTACATAATAAAATGAAAAGGTTTACTCATGGGAATTAGTTTAGTAAACTATGTATCTCGGTGTGGAACAATGAATTTTTTGACCTCGAAGGGATACATATATATAGTTTTTATTGTGTCATATATGTATATGCATATATCATCTATATAGACTAATATATATCTAGATAATTATTTAGATATAACCATAAAAAAAGAGACTATTATGCAAAATATTTCATTTTATAGATGAATCAAAATCTGCCTCTATTTTCTCTAAAAAAGAATATAATATCAGGTTAGAGAATTGACCTATTTGGTAATATCATCATTTTTAATACCATTTTGTTGGATTTTAGTTGTTTCAAAGAAATTGTTCTCTAGTTGAATGTCAACAATCAAATCAACAGATAAAACTATCATATTATCCACCATTTATTAAGAGGAGATTACCATGAATCCTTTGATTTTTGTTGCTTCCGTTATTGCTGTTGGATTATCTATAGGCCTTGCTTCTATTGGACCTGGCATTGGTCAAGGCACTTCTACGAGACAAGCTGTTGAAGGTATTGCGAGACAACCAGAAGTGGAGGGTAAAATACGAGGTACCTTACTGCTAAGTTTAGCTTTTATGGAAGCTTTAACTATTTATGGATTAGTTGTAGCTCTAGCACTTTTATTTTCTAATCCGTTTGTTTGATCTCAGAGACCAAAATACGTACCCTTCAGGATTTTAAATATCCCCCTCTATCAATTTTCTTGTTCAGCCAATAGGGGAGGGGTTGATCCAAAATAATGGACTTATACTTCACTTGTTTCGATCAGAAAGATTTGCAACACTTGGAGAAGTAGATAGATCGAACAAAGTTTTTTTGTTTTCATAATTGTATCCTTATTTTTCGTTATGTGGGACCTGGGACTTACTAAGTACTTGAAATTTTCTTATCTGGACTTTGAATAATAGTAGAATTGAGTCAGAGAAAAAACTTTGTAAGAGTATCCTTATCTATGAGGGGAGAATGTATGGAAAATGTAACCGATTCTTTCATTTCCCTAATTTATTTATCCTCCGTCGAGGGTTTCGGGTTAAATACCAATATTTTAGAAACAAATATAATAAATCTCAGTGTGGTGCTTGGTGTACTGATCTATTTTAGAAAGGGAGTGTGTGTGAGTTGTATATTTGAATAATCTAGCTGGATCCAACCAACTACACTTTGTAGATAGAAAAGTGCATGATCTCAACGAATTACTTCTAAAAGGGAAAAAAGAAATATGGAAGAACAATAGCATTTCGTAATTGATTAAGAAATTTTCTTACCAATCCCAACAACCAAGAGAAAATCTTTAGAATGGTTAAAGCTAAACTACTTGAAGTCCAAGCACAACTGGGTACTCTTTCCACCGCTGTGCTAATATGAGATGGGTTCAAAGGCATAGTTGGAGGTTCATCCAATATACAACATTCATATCAATGGAATTATTCAATCTATCTACTGAAAAATAGTCCTAATCTCCCTTCCAATTTTTTTTGGTTTAAATGTGGAACCGACGACCTACACAAAAGAGAATTTATTCAAGAAAAAGTAGAGGAAATACGAATGAAAAGGAAAAAGAAGAAAAAAAGAAGAAAAACAACTTTGTTGATAATAAAAAATCCCTTTTGGCAAAAGAGCCCTTCCTCAATTTCGGTCTTTGATAGATTGATCTTATTTTGACATATTATGAACAAAAAGGGTAGGCTTGGAAAAAAAATAGCCGAGCGGGAGAGTCGAATGAATCAAAAGGTTCGTGTTTGGTTTGGGAAGAGATTATAAATTAGTTTAACTTATGAATAGATAATCTACTTTCATTAAGTAATCTATTAGTTAATCGTAAACATAAAATATTGAGTACTATTCAGAATTCTGAAGAACTATGTAAAGGAGTTGCTAATCAGCTTGAGCAAGCCTGAGTTCGCTTACGGGAAATAGAAATGCGAGTGCGCGAAATTCGGGTAAATGGATACTCTCAAATACAATAAGAAAAGACTATCTTATCAATGTTGCTTCTATTAATTTAAAACAATTAGAAAATTCGAAGAATGAGACCATTCACTTTGAGCAACAAAGAGTAATTGAACAGGTTCAACAAAAAAAATCTCGCCAAGCTGTACAAAGAGCTCTACGAATTCTGAATAGTCGTTTGAATAACAAGTTACATTTACATACGATCGAACATAATATCGACCTGATCCTAACCATGAAAAACATTACTAATTAACATTATATATATATTATATATTATATATATATATATTATTAATATTATATATATATATATATTATTAATATTATATATATATAATACTAGTTATATATTATATATAGTATAGTAGGTTTTATTTTTCAAAATAAAATTAACTAGTGTTAATGGTAACTATTCGACCCGATGAAATCAGTAGTATGATACGTAAATAGATTGAACAATATAATAACAAGGTTCAAGTTGTTAATACTGGCACTGTACTTCAAGTAGGAGATGGCATTGTTCATATTCATGGTCTTGATAAAGTAATGGCAGGGGAATTAGTAGAATTTGTAGATGGCACGGTAGGTATTGCCCTAAATCTAGAATTAGATAATGTTGGAGCTATATTAATGGGTGATGGCTTGATCATACAAGAGGGTAGTTCTATGAGAGCAACAAGAAAAATTGCTCAGATACCAGTAAGTGATGCTTATTTGGGTCGAGTTGCAAATGCGCTAGCTCGACCTATTGATGGTAAGGGTAAGATTTCATCTTTCAAATCTTGATTGATTGAATCTGCCAGCCCAGGTATTATTTCAAGACGTTCTATATATGAAACTCTTCAAATGGGTCTTATTGCTATTGATTCTATGATCCCTATAGGACGTGGTTAGCGAGAATTGATTATTGGGGACAAACAAACCGGTAAGATGACAGTAGCTACAGATACGATTATAAATAAAAAAAATCAGAATGTAATATGTGTTTATGTCGCTATTGGTCAAAAAGATTCTTTCGTAGCTCAGGTAGTTAATACGTTCCAAGAATGTGGTGCAATGGAGTATACCATTGTGGTAGCGGAAACTACAGATTCTCCTGCTACATTACAATATCTTGCTCCTTATACAAGAGCAACTTTAGCCGAATACTTTATGTATAAAGAACAACATACATCAATCATTTATGATGATCTTTCCAAACAAGCACAATATTATCGAAAAATTTCTCTTCTATTAAGAATACCACCTGGTCGGGAAGCTTATCCAAGAGATGTTTTCTATTTACATTCTTGTTTATTGGAAAGAGAAACTAAATTAAATTCTCAGTTAGGTGGAGGGAGTTTAACTGCTTTACCAATAGTGGAGACTCAAGCTAGAGATGGCTCAACTTATATTCCCACTAACATAATTTCTATTACCGACAAACAAATCTTCTTATCAACTGATCTATTCAATGCAAGAATTCAACCTGCCATTAATGTCGGTCTTTCCGTATCTAGAGTAGGATCCACAACTTAGATGAAAGCTATGAAACAAGTAGTTGGAAAATTAAAATTAGAGTTAGCTCAACTTGCAGAGTTAGAAGCTTTTGCACAATTTGCTTATGATCTTGATAAAACTACGCAAGATCAATTGGCAAGAGGTCAACGTTTATGTGAATTACTCAAACAATCTCAATCAGATCCTTTGATAGTGGAAGAAAAAATAGCTATGATTTATATTGGAATGAATGGATATCTAGATGTATTAGATATCGTACAAGTGAAAAAATTATACTTAAGTTGTGCGAGTATTTGGTAAAAAATAAACCCCAATTTGGAGAAATTATACATTCTACTAGGACATTCACGGAACAAGCAGGAGATCTGTTAAAAGAAGCTATTCAAGAAAATATCCAACTTTTTCATCTAGCATAGAAGAGCTTAATAATCACTTTGCATCATTTACAAATGGAATGAATTATTATGTCCAATAGGATTTGAACCTATACCTAAGGTTTAGAAGACCTCTGTCCTATCCATTAGACGATGGACACTTTATTTTCATTATTCCTTGAAATACTTTATCGTTCACAAAAAAGTACAATTTTTTTATCCGTCCACAATGAGATTTGAGAAAGAAAGAGAAAGAATAGATATGTAACATGGACATGAAAAAATATTTGTAATAAGGAATATGAATGAGTGGGTAGCAAAAATTGAATCCACATCGTTAGCTTGGAAGGCCAGGGGTTATAGCCGACGTTGATTAACGCCTCTAATTCAGAACCGAACATGAAAATTTCATTTCATTTGGCTCCTCCATGGGAGAGAGATAGAAAGGGGGGTTGTTGAAAAATGATTGTTCACATAAAATAAATCTTCTTTGTGAATAAAAAAAGAAAGAAGATTTTTCTCTACTCCAGAACATCTATGTTTGTTTATTTGTAGTTCTTTCTTCCCTCTTTACTTTAGGTGAACAACCTTCAATATAGAATACCTATTCACTTGATAGATGATCCCTATAGAAAGATCAGACTCAAAAATATGAATATTGGAATAACTATATAATCTTTCTAATTACTTTTTTCCCTATTTCTACTGATTGGGATCCTAGAGGAAATCAAATTCCACCGAGCTCAAACAAAATAACGGTGACTCAAGTAAACCAAAGTCATTGTTTTCTAGCTATTTTACTCCAACTTTTTCTGTTCTAGGAGTTGAACATTTAGTTATGATAAAAAAGAATCTTTTGATATCCATGGATCTTTGATTGATTTGATTAGATAGATCGGTCTAATCCTTGAAAAAATTCTACATTCTGTTTCGCTATCTTGGATGGAATGGAAAATATGGTCCTTTTATCATTCCAGATCCAAATTACGTACAATTCCTTTCTTGAACCAAGGTATTCATAGGAGAGGTTTGGAACCTCTATAGAAATAGAATTTTTTCAAAATATAGATGAGAGCCTTCAACTCTTTCAATATAATGATAGAACAAATCAGACTTTTACCACTAAACTATACCCACCACAATTTCATTATATCATACAGATCGATCTTTTGTCCAATAGGGAAAAAGGTAATTATTAGATTCTAATAAGAATTTAATGCAAGTTCCTATCATCATATTTCCCTATTCCCGAAAATTCATCTCCATAAGAGATGGTTCCTTTCAAATCCCCCCCCAAACTTAAGTGTTTTTACTTTTGTAAGAAGACTCCTTAATCAATAAAGTAATACCCTATTACTTAAGTAATATTATAATAATCATTTCTAATAGTTATGATTATTAACACATTCCTTAGAATGGTTCAAGTGTTTTTTCCATAGTTTTTCTTTATGAAAGATATAGAAAATGAAAATTATGATCATTTTCATCATTTTGATCCACTCTTAGTTTTTGAAACCTCTTGTTTACCCCTCCAATATGATCTATCCATTTTCAATCTATAACATTTTATTCAGATTATAGCCTGAAACAGCTGGAATTATTAAAATAAAAAAAAATATAGAGGTGGTTATCTCTTATCTATATAATAAAAAAGTGATTGGAGAGGAAATAAAGAAATGATATCAGAGGGTCAAATTTTGATAGCCCTTTTTACTGTTTTTATAACAATTATTTTAGCTTTCAGATTAGGTAGAGCACTGTATTCTTCATAATTTCGTCAATTATTCTTATCTAGGAAAGATAATGGCCTGGCCAGATACTGGCCGGGCTAGAGAAAGCGAAAAATCGTTTCGAACGGAATAAAGAAATACAATTGGATTCTCACAAATGTTGGTCTTTATTTAGTCAAATGCTATATTCATTTTAGATCTCCCATCTAGGAGAGATGGCTGAGCGGACTAAAGCGGTGGATTGCTAATCCGTTGTACAAACTATTTGTACCGAGGGTTCGAATCCCTCTCTCTCCGTTCAGTCACTTGAGATGACTCCTCAAAACCTATAGAAATAGACCCTTTTACAAAACCTACTTTCTAATCTTTTTTCATCACTATTCTTTACGCCCAGGATTTCGTCCTGGATCGTTCGATAGGAATCCAAAGATAAAGAGAGAAACAAAAAAAATAACTACTGTGTAAACAAACAGCTTAAGAGTAAGCATTATGTAATCTCCGGGATTCTTATTAGAATTACAACGGAATAGATCATCAATTTTTGTATCATATATTGGTACTTCAATCCCCAGCAAAGAAGAAAAGAGAAACAGAATAAATTCCATTTTGAATCTGTTTTTTTTTTCTTCTTTGCTCGGGGTTGAACAGATAAATTGTCTAAAATAGAAGAAAATTTGGAATGCATATACAAATTTTCATTCTTACTCGTTCTTTAAATAAATATCAAAGATATGTTCTCTCTAAATAGAAATAACATATTTTAATCAATATCTAATAGCCCGAACTCCAACTGTGATGGAGTTGATATTGACTAATCCGAGGTATTTTGATCTGTTGAGAATAATTGATGTACCGCAAAATAAGCATCAGAGCAAGTAAAAAGAGTGTTACATCACTTTGATTAATGAAAGTGATCCAATCTAAATAGTTAGAATGTAACTATTGAAACAATCCATTTTTTTCGTATCAAGTGAATACAAAAATGAATCAAAACTTTTTTTCAAATTATCGTTATCGAAAACTTACGGCAGCTTGCCAAGCAAAGGCTAATAAAAAAAAGAACAGAGGGATAATTGGCATTACATTAACAATTGGATCGAAAATCGCATAAGCTTCGGGCAATTTGGCAAAAAAGGGATTATTCAAAAGAAAAGCGGCATCGTCTAGACAAATAGGGAGGTTGAGGATAACTGGCATTTTGATTCTCCGATGAATAAAAATGATGTAAAGACCCAAAAGTTTTTGGCCAATCAATCGAATTTCTTCGCCAAGATTAGACTTTTAGTCTTCGAGTTGGAAGGGATCATTTCTTCATATAATATTTTAACCATTCTGATAGAGAATGACCAATGAATGTATATTCTTGTTTCTTTTTAGGTTCCTCTATAGATAATATCTATTTTATTCACTCAAGAATCTATGCCCCTCCGGTTTATGCATAATTGCATAGCACCAGATAAGAATGAATCTCTAATGAATTACAATGAAACATTGCTTCAATTTCTATTAATTGATTAAAATAAAACAACACCAATGGGGCGTGGCCAAGCGGTAAGGCAGCAGGTTTTGGTCCTGTTATTGCGAAGGTTCGAATCCTTCCGTCCCAGGTGGAACAGTATTATTTCGAAAAATCGGAAAAAAATTTCTTTTTGATTTCTCATCCTTTCGTAGACTATACTTATAGAACGGAAATATGATTTCAATAAGATCTAAATAGAGAAAGGGATATTTTTGTGGTGTAGGATGGGAATACAGATAAGAACATTGCATAAAAAATGCAGAAAGAATATAATGCTAATGCAAATAAAATAATTGATGGGATGCAATTATTATTTGATTATTTCGTTCTACAAGAAGGGGATATGGCGGAATCGGTAGACGCTACGGACTTAAATTTTTTGAGCCTTGGTATGGAAACTTACCAAGTGATAGCATCCAAATCCAGGGAACCCTGGGATATTTTGAATGGGCAATCCTGAGCCAAATCCGATTTCTAGAGACAATAGTTTCCTTTCCGAGAAAGGGATAGGTGCAGAGACTCAACGGAAGCTATTCTAACGAATCAACATAATTTGAATTGGATACAACACATTATTTACAGAATGTCTTTTGTATTTTATTTAACGCTTGCGTTATATATCACCAATAAACAAAAAAAAACGATTAAAGCTTGAATTGTTCTAGGTTTTATTTGAAAAAGAATATGCCTAGCTTCAAATTGAAATTGAAGGATTCATGAAGCTTTCCAATTAAGAGCTTCTCTAGAAAGAGAGTTGCGTTTACTTCCATTTTTGGAAGTAATAATTGGACGAGGATAAAGATAGAGTCCAATTCTACATGTCAATGTCAACAACAATGAAAATTGGAGTAGGAGGAAAATCCGTTGGTTTTATAGATCGTGAGGGTTCGAGTCCCTCTATCCCCAGGCCTCTTTATCAAAGAGGTCTGTTTTATTTTCTTTTTTTTATTATTTGTTAGATGTGTTAATAAGAATATAAGAAAACTTTATCACATAAGAAGTTTGAATTGTATGATCAATTTGTGTCTGCTTCTGTATATATACATCTTTGTATATGTGTATGTTGTATAACTGTATATAACATATATGTATGTTTTTATTTGCATCGTTGTTTCTACTCTTTCAAATGCTGACTTTTAGCTTTTTGTTTTTAGTTGACAAGAGTTTGGTTACTGTGCTAGTATGATGCATAGGGGAACAGCCGGGATAGCTCAGTTGGTAGAGCAGAGGACTGAAAATCCTTGTGTCACCAGTTCAAATCTGGTTCCTGGCATGTATGCTTTTATAAGTATTAAAAAGGATTAATAGACCTTATTCTACTCTATATATGATGAATTGTTTAGAATAATCATCAGTGATTCTATGGTATTGAATTAATAGGGAGTTCGCCCAAGTTATTACTTGAAATATCTCGAACTAGAGAGCAATTTTCTCTATTTCATTTTTTTTATATCTCGTAAAAAAAGGGTATAACTAGGCCTATTAGATAGTTTCCAATTCATCTGAAAGCTCAAAAAAATGATTACGATTAATAGAAAGATTGAGATAAAGTAGCTTCTACCTTAGCATTATGTAAAAATAGAACTAGATCGGGGTAAAGACCAATACCTATGATCGGTAAAAAGAGACAGATCAAAATAAAAAGTTCGCGTGGTCCCGAATCCTTAGAATAAGGTTTCGGGGCATTCGAAACTTTATATCCATAGAACATTCGACGTAACATAGATAACAAATAAATGGGAGTTAATATCATTCCAATTGCCGCTATTGCAGTAATAATGATCCGAAAGGTCAAAGAATATTTATTAGTAGTAATTATTCCCAAAAATATCATAAATTCTGCTACAAAACCACTCATTCCTGGCAATGCAAGAGAAGCCATTGAAAAGCTACTGAACATAGTAAAGATTTTAGGCATTGGTATAGCGATTCCTCCCATTTCATCAAGGAAAAGAGTACGTATCCTATCATAACTTGTTCCTACCAAGAAAAAAAGTGCAGCACCGATTAATCCATGAGAAATCATTTGCAAAATGGCTCCATTGAGCCCTATAGATGCCGTGGGACCAATTCCTATAATTACAAAGCCCATATGAGATATTGATGAATAGGCTATCCTTCTTTTCAAATTACGTTGACCCATAGAAGTGAGAGCTGCATAGATAATTTGTAGTGCTCCTATTATTATCAACCACGGCGAAAACAAAGAATGAGCATGAGGTAGCAATTCCATATTGATCCGAATCAACCCATATCCTCCCATTTTCAATAGAACTCCGGACAAAAGCATACATGTACTATAATGTGCTTCCCCGTGAGTATCTGATAACCAGGTATGTAAAGGAAAGATTGGCAATTTTATTGCATAAGCGATCAAAAACCCTAAATATAATAGTATTTCAAGTGTGTTGGGATAATCTTTTTTAGCTAATAATTCGAAATCGAATGTTGGCCCATGAGATCCATAGAGACCCATACTTAAAGCTCCCATTAAGATAAAAATGGAACCACCGGCAGTATACAAAAGAAATTTTATGGCCGAATATAGACGTCTTTTTCCCCCCCACATGGATAAAAGGAGGTAAACAGGAATTAGTTCCAACTCCCACATGAGAAAGAAAAGTAGAATATCTCGAGAAGCAAATAATCCCAATTGGCCACTGTACATTGCCAACATCAAGAAATGCAATAATCGCGGATTTCGAGTAACTGGCCAGGCAGCTAAAGTAGCTAAAGTAGTTACAAATCCCGTTAATAAAATAAGTCCGATGGAAAATCCATCAATTCCCAGTTTTCAATGAAAATGGATAAGATTTATCCAGTTATAATCCTCTTCCAATTGGATTAATGAATTATCAAAATGATAATGATAACGGAATATATAGGTCATTAAAAGTAGATCTAATAA
Source organism: Sequoiadendron giganteum (assembly GCA_007115665.2). Taxonomy (NCBI): domain Eukaryota; kingdom Viridiplantae; phylum Streptophyta; class Pinopsida; order Cupressales; family Cupressaceae; genus Sequoiadendron; species Sequoiadendron giganteum. Next base: position 385,607,388 of record CM021101.1, on the reverse strand, counting down.
GCAAATACCTAGAGGATACCATCGAATCATTTTATTTCCTTTATGGGGAAATAATGGGATTAATAACCCCGCAGATATGGGCAAAATAACAATTATTGTTAACCAAGGTAAATTACTCATAATGAAGAGAAAAGAGACTTTCGATATCAAAACCCATGCTTTCAATTTTGGGTCGAGTATGGGTTTTGATCAATGAAAGAAGAAAAGGAGAATGAAAAATATGTATGGGATGGATCTAACTATTTTTCCTTTTTTATGGATCAGTAAGCTAGACCCATACTGCGAGTTGTTTCATGCCATAAATAAACACGTACACTTAAGAAATCCGTTGGACAAGCCGATTCACACCTCTTACAACCTACGCAGTCTTCTGTTCTTGGAGCAGAAACAATTTGCTTAGCTTTACATCCTTCCCAAGGTATCATTTCTAATACATCTGTGGGACACGCTCGTACACACTGGGTACAACCAATACATGTATCATAAATTTTGACTGAATGTGCCATTGGATCTAAGAACTCCATTAGTTATCATATAAAAAGTTTTAAATTGAATAAGATTTTTTAATATATGGCCAATGATGATATATTATGAATATCAAGCAAATCAATAATTGTATTATCGGTGATATAATGAGTAGATTCAGATTCTATCTGTTTGTTTTATAAAAGAGACAGATTTGTCTAATTTTCACTTCTCCAGATTTGGCCGAATCTGGTCTAATCGTGTTAGACAGATCATTTGGATAGTGAGTTAAATATGAATTATGCTCTTGATTGATCGTAATACCTATAATAAATCTCTCTAAAATAAAGAGAAAAGA
>CM021101.1:385599252-385604443 GCA_007115665.2 Sequoiadendron giganteum | reverse complement strand
GTAGTATATATAGATTATATACATGACTTAATAGAATCTATATTATATATATCTATTAAATAGAGCACATAATATTATATAGATGATAGATAATTCGTGAATCGACTTCGTCCACGAAGAAGGGAGCTATAAGTAATAAGTAATGAAACTCTGAATTTCATTGAGAGTTTGATCCTGGCTCAGGATGAACGCTGGCGGCATACTTAACACATGCAAGTCGGACGGGAAGTGGTGTTTCCAGTGGCGAACGGGTGAGTAATGCGTAAGAACCTGCCCTTGGGAGGGGAACAACAGCTGGAAACGGTTGCTAATACCCCATAGTAGTTAGTACCTTTACGAGGTAGGCTGAGGAGCAAAAGGGAGGAATCCGCCCAAGGAGGGGCTCACGTCTGATTAGCTAGTTGGTGGGGCAATGGCTTACCAAGGCTCCGATCAGTAGTTGGTCTGAGAGGATGATCAGCCACACTGGGACTGAGACACGGCCCAGACTCCTACGGGAGGCAGCAGTGAGGAATTTTCCGCAATGGGCGAAAGCCTGACGGAGCAATGCCGCGTGAAGGAAGAAGGCTCACGGGTCGTAAACTTCTTTTCTCGGAGGAGAATAAATGACGGTATCTGAGGAATAAGCATCGGCTAACTCTGTGCCAGCAGCCGCGGTAAAACAGAGGATGCAAGCGTTATCCGGAATTATTGGGCGTAAAGTGTCTGTAGGTGGCTTTTCAAGTCCGTTGTCAAATCCCAGGGCTCAACCCTGAACAGGCGGTGGAAACTACCAAGCTAGAGTACGGTAGAGGCAGAGGGAATTTCCGGTGGAGCGGTGAAATGCGTTGAGATCGGGAAGAACACCAAAAGGCGAAAGCACTCTGCTGGGCCGTCACTGACACTCAGAGACGAAAGCTAGGGGAGCGAATGGGATTAGATACCCCAGTAGTCCCAGCCGTAAACGATGGATACTAAGTGCTGTGCGTATCGACCCGTATAGTGCTGTAGCTAACGCGTTAAGTATCCCGCCTGGGAAGTACGTTCGCAAGAATGAAACTCAAAGGAATTGACGGGGGCCCGCACAAGCGGTGGAGCATGTGGTTTAATTCGATACAAAGCGAAGAACCTTACCAGGGATTGACATGCCGCGAATCCTTTTGAAAAAGAGGAGTGCCTTCGGGAACGCGGACACAGGTGGTGCATGGCTGTCGTCAGTTCGTGCCGCAAGGTGTTGGGTTAAGTCCCGCAACGAGCGCAACCCTCGTGTTTAGTTACCATAGAGTTTGGAACCCTGAACAGACTATCGGTGTTAAGCCGGAGGAAGGTGAGGATGATGTCAAGTCATCATGCCCCTTAAACCCTGGGCGACACACGTGCTACAATGGCCGGGACAAAGAGTTGTGACCCCACGAGGGCAAGCTAACCTCAAAAACTTGGCCTCAATTCAGATTGCAGGCTGCAACTCGCCTGCATGAAGTAGGAATCACTAGTAATCGCCGGTCAGCCATATGGCGGTGAATTCGTTCTCGGGCCTTGTACACACCGCCCGTCACACTAGGGAAGTGTGCCATGCTCGAAGTCATTATCTTAACCACAAGGAGGGAGATGCCCAAGGCACGGCTAGTGACTGGAGTGAAGTCATAACAAGGTAGCCGTACTGGAAGGTGCGGCTGGATTACCTCCTTTTCAGGGAGAGCTAATGCTTGTTGAGCTCATACACTGTTACGCTCGCGAAAGAGAGCGAGTGACACGAGGATGCATCTGCAAGAGACGGAGTCTTTTGTCGTTTATCGGCAGTGAAGTTCGTTACTAGATGGTGACGTAAGTAAGAGTGAAGTTCATAAGTCAGCTCATTGTCCCAGGTCGAGACAAGTGGATAGGCTCCTATTTTCCCGAGTTTCTCTACTTTTAGGGCCTCAAAAGCCCCGCCAAGTAGATGGCTCCTATTTTCCCGAGTTTCTCTACTTTTGGGGCCTGAAAAGCCCCGCCAAGTAGAGAATTAATTGGTATCATTCCGAGTTTCTCTACTATTTTCCGTGTTTGTTTTATGAAATAGAGGAATTATTTGAATAATTTCTCTATTTCCCCCTGTCCCTTTTTTCAGAAGGACAAGAGGTCAAAATCATACTTAATAAAAATGTCATACTTATAAAAACATTGTTAAGTTTCACTATTTTTTATTATTTAGTTTTCAAATCAATAAGCAAAAAAACACACAAACAAAAAAGAAAGTCTCAAAAAAGGCTATTTAGTTTTCAAATAAATAAGTAAAAAGCACACAAACAAAAAAGAAAGTCTCAAAAAAGGCAAGCGAGCAAGAGGATTTCTCTTGCTTTTGGCAGGCCTCTCCTACTACTGGGGAGGCCTACTGGGCTATTAGCTCAGTGGTAGAGCGCGCCCCTGATAATTGCGTCGTTGTGCCTGGGCTGTGAAGGCTATCAACCACATGGATAGTTCAATGTGCTCATCAACGCCTGACCCAGAGATGTGGATCATCCAAGGCACATTAGCATGGCGTACTTCTTCTATTCGAACCAGGGAGTGTACCTGACTTTCTTATCAGAAGGATAGATGGGGTGATTAAGGTGAGATCGAATGTAGATCAAATTTTCTATTCATTCGTGGGATCTGGGCGGTCCTAGGTAGCCAAGTATTTTGGCTACTCTTTTCTCGAGAATCCATACATATCTTATCAGTGTATGGAAGGCTATCTCTCGAGCACGGGCTGAAGTTCTTATTATTAAGTAAGCCTAAATGTGTAAAAAAGCACCTAACAACGCATCTTCACGGACCAAGAACTACGAGATCACCTTTTATTCTAGGGTGACGGAGGGATCATATCATTCGAGTCTTTTCATGCTTTTTTCGTAGGATGCGGGAAATCTATAGTATGGGATTCTTATCCAGCCGGGAGACTACTTCTAATTATAAGAAGAGGAGAAAAAATATTGGAAATACTTCCTTGGTCTTCCACTCGCTCAATGACTATGAACAATTCCCGGATCAGTGCATTAGTCAATCGTTATTCGTCTCCTAATGAACGATGAGAGAAGCAGGATCGAAAAAGGATCTTGGAGTGTCTGAGATTGGGTTGGGAGGATCTTATTAACGCCTTCTTTTCTCTTCTCATCAAATTTTTGACTTCTTTTCTTGTCGTTGGCGAAGAAGAAGGAAGGGGAACAAGTACACTTGGAGAGCGCAGTACAACGGAAAATTGCATGATGTGTTCGGGAAGGATGAGTCGCTCCTGAATGAAGAGAGAACTGATTCTCATCTAATCATAGGTGCGATGATTTACTTCACGGGCGAGGTCTCTGGTTCAAGCCCAGGATAGCCCACCCATTATGCACTATGTAGTAGGATTGTTGTCTGCTTCATTTGGCCATCTATGGGGATATAGCTCAGTTGGTAGAGCTCCGCTTTTGCAATCGGGTCGTTGCAATTACGGGTTGGATGTCTGATTGTCTAGGCTGTAATGATAGTATTTTTTACCTGAACCAGTGGCTCACTTTTTATCAATAATGGGGGAAAGGACCATAACATGCCACTGAAAAACTCTATTGAGACGAAGATAGATTGTCAAGAACGTAGAGAAGGTAGGGTGGGTAGTTGGTTAGATCTAGTATGGATCGTACATGGCCCATAGTTGGAGTTGGCGGCTCTCCTAGGGATCCGATCCCCGGGGAAGAGGATCAAGTTGGCCCTTGCGAACAACTTGATGTACTATCTCCCTTCAACCCTTTTTAGCCCCCAAAATGGGGCAGAAGGAAAAGTAATGCCATGGACCGACCCCATCATCTCCACCCCGTAGGAACTACGAGATCGCTCCAAGGATGCTTTCAGCATCCAGGGGTCACAGACCGACCACATACCCTGATTTGAGAAGTGGAATGCATTAGCTGTCCCTTCCGATTGGGCAGGAAGGGTCGGAGAAGGGCACTCGACCAAAGAGTCAGGTGGAAAAAAGAAGAGCTTTTTGTTCCTGGTTCTTCCGGAGTTTTCATTCTTCAGAACTTCAAGAATTCCTAGGGTCAACAACTTTTGCTTTTGGGAGGAGTTGCTCTTTGGAGAGCACAGTACAATGAAAATTGTGAGCTGTGTTCGGGGGGAAGGCTATTGTCGATTGTTGGCCTTCTATGGTAGACTTAATCAAGAAGGTCCAATAGACGGTGGTTGACCCTGTGGCGGATGTCAGCGGTTCGAGTCCGCTTATCTCCATCCCGTGACGATTCTGCGTGTCAGATCAGTCAGAATCGGCAGTTTTATCTATGATTTATCGTTTATGGACGTTAATAAGATGCTTTCATGTCTTTAGTATGGTAGCTCCTTAAGACGGCCTTGAGCGGCAAGGTTCAAAAAACTAGAGGGCCTACGGTGGATACCTAGGCACCCAGAGACGAAGAAGGGCGTGGTAAGCGACGAAATGCTTCGGGGAGTGGAAATTGAGCATAGATCCGGAGATTCCCGAATAGGTTAACCTTTTTAACTATCTGTCGAATCCATAGGCAGACACGGGACAACCTGGCGAACTGAAACATCTTAGTAGCCAGAGGAAGAGAAAGCAAAAGCGATTCCCGTAGTAGCGGCGAGCGAAATGGGATCAGCCTAAACCGTTAAAACGGGGTTGTGGGAGAGCAATCTAAGCATCATGCTGCTAGGCGAAGCAGTGGGTGGAATACCGCACCCTAGATGGTGAGAGTCCAGTAGCCAAAAGCATCGTGACAGCTTAAGCTCTAACCCGAGTAGCATGGGGCACGTGGAATCCCTTGTGAATCAGCAAGGACCACCTTGCAAGGCTAAATACTCCTGGGTGACCGATAGCGAAATAGTACCGTGAGGGAAAGGTGAAACGAACCCCCAACGGGGATTGAAATAGAATATGAAACCGTGACGCTCTCAAGTAGTGGGAGGAAATCTGACCGCCTACCTGTTTATCAACTCAAGCAGTGGGAGGAGATCTGACCGCGTGCCTATTGAAGAATGAGCCGGCGACTTATAGGTAGTGGCTTGGTTAAGGGTAGCGAGAGCGAGTCTTGATGGGGCAATTGAATTGTCACTGCTTATGGACCCGAACCTGGGTGATCTATCCATGACCAGGATGAAGCTTAGGTGAAGCTAAGTAGAGGTCCGAACCGACTGATGTTGAAAAATCAGCGGATGAGTTGTAGTTAGGGGTGAAATGCCACTCGAACCCAGAGCTAGCTGGTTC
>CM021101.1:385554252-385594252 GCA_007115665.2 Sequoiadendron giganteum | reverse complement strand
GGATTACTGATCCAGATCCTAGGAACAATAATGCCTTGGAATAAGCATGTGTAATCAAATAGAACAGAGTGATTTGATATGAATCTATCCCTAGAGCTAACATCATTTAACCTAATTGAGACATAGTAGAATAAGCCAAGCCTCTTTTAAGATATTTTTGAGCGAGAGACATAGTAGCTCCCAATAGGGTTGTTATTCCACCTATCCAAGAGATAATATACATTATTAAAGGTAGAGCTTTAAAAAGAGGAAACAATCGAGCTACAAGAAAAATTCCTGCTGCTACCATAGTAGCAACATGTATAAGAGTTGAATTAGGAGTAGGCCCCTCCATAGCATCAGGTAACCGTACATGAAGTGGGAATTATGCAGATTTGGCTATTGGACCTAAAAATAAGAGAAAAGCACACAAAGTAACAAAAAATGAACCAACCCCATCAACGACAATCAAATCGTTTAATTTTTCAGACAAATATTGAAATTCAAAACTACCTGTTACCCAATAAAAACCTAGGATTCCTAATAAGAGTCCAAAATCCCCCGCACTGTTAGTTATAAATGCTTTTTGAAAAGAATTAGCTGCACTGGGTTGCATAAACCATAAACCTATCGATAAATAGGAATACATTCCTACTAATTCCCAAAAAATATATATTTGTAATAAATTAGGGCTAATAACTAGTCCTAGCATAGAAGCATTGAAAAAAATAAGGGAAGAAAAAAACCTCACATATGTTTTATCATGAGACATATAATTATTGTTGTAGATCATAACCATGGTTCCAACTATTGTAACTAAAACTAACATAATGGAAGTAAGTGGATCAATCAAATATCCCAACTCTAATGAAAACTTATTATTGATAACTGAGGACCAAAAATAGCGATAGACGAGACCACCAGTAATCTGTTGCAAGAACAAATTGAAAGAAAGAAACATAGCTACGCTTAACAGAAAAATACTAATAAGAGCCCATGTACGACGAACACTCTTAGTTTCTCCTGGAAAAAATAAGGATCCTAATGCAATTGGTACAAAAGTTGAAAGCGGAAGGAAAGGTACGATCCAAGCATATTTGTATATAAATTCCATAGGAAGATTAAATCATTCTTCTCAATAGTTTCCACATTCTTAGTTTCCAATCCACTAGATCTTGAAGAGAATAAAATAAAAACAACAAATCTTGAATAAAGAAGAACGATAGAATATGGGATGGAATCCTATCGATTTCATATTTATTGATGACTTTTTTTCATCTTTTTTTTGCAAATATCATATTGAAACAGATCAATACTAATACTAATCAAATATTTGTAAGATGAGCAAGAAGGAACTCTTTTTTAGTCTAGGTACTGACTATTAGTCTGGTATTGTAGATGAATAGTAGTTAGAACTTAATCGAAGATTAAACCAATTTTAATTCCTAAGATAAGAAATAATTGAATCTGTTAAAATGACATAGTGGCTTTTCATTTGCTCAAAATTCGTGAGTATATACATATGTAAAAATTGAAATTATTATTAATTTGTATTATGGCAAGAGTTCAGGTTTATATTCTAAAATATGTTTCAGAAGAACAACGAGGTTAAAATACATTATTTATTTCAATTTTCAATAATTATAATTGGAGGAGTTGCATTAAAGTTTTTGTTCTTCAAATGTCCTTCACATCGAACTAATAAATAAATTAAAACCATATTATGGTGGTTCCAAAAAATTGTAAGAATGTTTGGAAGAAAAAAGCATATCGAGCTGCAGAAAAAGCACTTTCTTATGTTAAGAGTGAGTATATTTATTTTGAGCTTGAGATTTACGGTGATGGTGATTGGAAGATATTTCTTGTCAATTCACCAAAAAGAAAACCCAAGGGTTTTCCTTCCTCCATAGAAGAGGAGGAGAAGTATATGCTAGATATGACATGGCCCTCCATATACGAATTTTGGCCCCCCGTAGATCCCCCTGATGCGTAAAATTAGCAAATAGAGGACACCTCTCTAAGACCCTAGAGAGGAGCAATCCGAATCTTTTTATCTCTTGGAGGTTGAAATACTTGGAAGGATGGTCAGGCAGAAGGGAAATGTTTCTATAATTAGTTCCACTACAGCCCTTCTCTCTGACCTCTTTTAAATATGGGGAATTTGTAAATCATTTCGTCATCCCTTTTTTTGCTTTCCCAATGGAAAAGGATCAAAGTGCATCATTATTTTTAATAATCCCGAAGAAACTCCGACATTAAATCTTGTTGGTAGCTTTATTTTATGAAACTTGCAGTTTATTTATCTATGCCGAAGAGAAAGTCGATCGAAACGTAGGAATATATAGACCATGAAAAAAAAAGAAATGGATCTCATTCTTTTTTCTTACTCTAAATTAAATAAATAATATTGAACTTCGGAATATATTTTTTATGATAAAAAATTTGTCCGTTCGCCCCTCTTTGATTCTTAGAGAACAAAAAGGATCTGTTGAATCTCAAGTATGTTATTTAACCAGTCGAATTAAAAGGCTTACTAAACATTTGGACCTACACGGAAGAGACTACTCATCCTAAAGAGGTTTGTGGAAAAATGTGGGTAAACATAAACAACTTTTGATTTATCTGTTCAAGAAAGATAGACTTTGCTATAAAAATTTAATTGGTCAATTAAATATTTGTGGGCCGCGTTAATTTAGAACGAAATTGTTAGATCTAATTGTGGTTTTTTAAATTCCGGATCCTAATGAGTCATTCTTTCTTTTGTTCTCATTTATTTTTGAAAAAACCAGGGAAGAGTTATGATTATGGTTGCTACGGAGAAGGACCTTATGATGGTAAGTATGGGTCCTCATCATCCATCAATGCGTGGTGTTCTTCAACTTATTGTTACTCTAGATGGTGAAGATGTTATTGACTGTGAACCTATATTAGGTTATTTAAATAGAGGGATGGAAAAAATTGCTGAGAATTGAATAATTGTTCAATATCTCCCCTATGTAATATGATGGGATTATTTAGCTACTATGTTCATAGAGGCGATAATGGTTAATGCGCCAGAAAAATTGGAAAATATTCAAATACCTAAAAGGGCTAGCTATATCAGAGTGATTATGCTAGGGTTAAGTCATATAACTTCTCATTTGTTATGGCTTGGACCTTTCATGGCTGATATTGGTGCACATACTCCTTTCTTTTATATTTTAAGAGAGAGGGAAATGATATATGATTTATTTGAAGCTTCCACGGGCATGCGAATGATGCATAATTATTTCCATATTGGAGGAGTAGCTATAGATTTACCCTACGGTTGGATAGATAAATGCTTAGATTTTTGCTATTATTTCTTTCCAAAAGTGACAAAATATGAAAGGCTTATTACACGCAATCCTATCTTTTTGAAATGAGTGGAGGGAGTAGGCATTATTAGTAGAGAAGAAGCAATAGATTGGAGTTTATCAAGACCCATGCTACGAGCTTCCGGAATCCAATGGGATCTTCGTAAAGTGGATCATTATGAATTTTATGATGAATTGGATTGGGAAATCCAATGGCAAAAAGAAGGAGATTCGTTAGCTCGTTATTTGCTTCGAATCGGGGAAATGAAAGAATCTATAAAAATAATTAGACAGGCCCTAGAAGTAATTCTGGGAGGTCCATATGAGAATTTAGAGGTTCGATGTTTAAATAAGGGAAAAGATTCGCAATGGAACGATTTTGAATCTCGGTTTATTAGTAAAAAACCTTCCCCTACTTTTGAATTATCAAAACAAGAACATTACGTCAGAGTAGAAGCTCCCAAAGGTGAATTAGGAATTTTTTTTATAGGAGATGATAATATTTTTCCCTGGAGATGGAAAATCCGACCACCTGGTTTTATTAATTTGCAGATTCCTCCTCAACTGGTTAAAAGGATGAAATTAGCCGATATCATGACGATTTTGGGTAGTATAGATATCATTATGGGAGAGGTTGATCATTAAAATGGTGATTAATATAGCAGATTTCGAAGAACAAGCTATCAATTTATTTTCTCGATTGGGATTTTCAAAAGAAATCTCTAGTCTTATATGGATTCTAATTGATATAATTATCCTTCTATTGGGAATTACGATAGGATTATTAGTTATTGTATGGCTCGAAAGAAAAATATCTGCGGGAATACAACAACGTATTGGACCTGAATACGCCGGTCCTTTGGGAATTATTCAAGCTTTGACAGATGGAATCAAACTACTGCTAAAAGAGGATATTATTCCATCTAGGGGGGATATTTGGTTATTTAGTATTGGACCAGCGGTAGTGGTCATACCTATTTTTTTAGGCTATTTAGTAGTTCCCTTTGGTCGCCATATTGTTTTAATTGATCTTAGTATAGGCGTTTTTTTTTGGATTGCCATTTCAAGTATTGCTCCCCTTGGACTGCTTATAGCAGGATATGGATCAAATAATAAATATTCTTTTTCAGGTGGTCTCCGAGCTGCTGCTCAAGCTATTAGTTACGAAATTCCTTTAGCTTTATGTGTGTTATCTATATCTCTACGTGTGATTCGTTGGAATATGAAATTTATTTTTCCCTCTTTTTAGTTAGTAGAAGAAATAAAAAGAGGGAAAAACAGAAGTGAATGGGATGAATATTGATCCTTCATTCCGATCAAAAAACTAGATAGTCATATGGGTGAGATCAAACAGTTTACAAATCTTGCAGTAAGATGATTAAGTCCCATCCCCCATGTACAAGAGTGAGAGCATGCACAATCAGTGAAAACTGTGTATCCCAGTTCATATATTAGTCATTGGGGCCCAACAGCGGGGAGGCAAAGGAAAAAAGTATGAAGTTACTGTCATATATACCAAAAATGAAGCAAAGGTAGATGGTCAGAAACACCAAGATATAAAAAAGATTAGTTAAAAAAATAAACTGATATCTAGACCAGAGATGTTTTCATAAACATGGGATAACAATAAGGACTTGACATTGGTAGGGATGATCAAGTAGAACTTCCTCATAACCTTGATCTAGAATATGTTTTTATCTACTTAAAAAATAATGGCTATCCAGAACGAAGTTATCCTTTACACATTTTTCTTTCTCCCACAAAAAAGTAGTGAAGGCTGAGATAGGTTCAAAAGCTCCTATTATTTGTAGCAGACGAAATCTCATTGGTTCAATTTATGAATATTTTGGTGCTTTTTTTATTGTGTTCTTTATTTCTTAATGACCAGTGAGAAGCCGTATGAATTGAAAGTTTCACGTACAATTTTGGAATAAAGATGAAAATAGTGGTGTCTCTGTCGACTATAATTATCCAAAAGTTCAAGTACAATAGATATAGTTGAAGCACAGTGCAGATATGGTTTTTTAGGATGAAATTTGTGGTGCCAACCTATAGGGTTTCTATCTTTTTTTATCTCATCTCTGGCAGAATGTGAGATATTTCCCTTTGATTTACCAAAAGTGGAAGAAGAATTGGTAGCGGGTTATCATGTAACGCCTCGCCATGCAACCCTAGAGGAAGTTGCATTTAACTACTTAAACGAAATAATTTTTTTTTAAAAAGGATAAATAATAAGTAAGTTAATTAATTAATGCCAACAACCTCTAAGGTTACAAGACAGAGGTTATATAGAACCTCAACAAAACACGAATATAAACTATGACAATTATTTAATTGATAAATTTACACATACATTCTAAGTAAGGTGAAATAACAACAAACATAAGATAAGACTTTCAATTTCATTAATCCATTCAAAACCATAAGATTACAATCACTCATTCCCCGAATGAGGCAAGTCCAATAACATAGGGTTACAATTATAAACTCCACCTCAATAACAAGAGGGGTAATGATAACATGAATAATGGAAGGATAACCAGAAAGAACAACTAAAACAACCACGAGCTCTCCAACTAGAAGTCTCGTCCACACGAACAAGGAGAAAACCTAACGAAGTAAGGTGCACGTTCCACCCAACCAAGTGGAACCCAAAGGTCCACCCCCCGTGCTAGGAGATAGTAACCAGAATCTCTAACCAAGGACGTCTACCTCTAGACATAGGCTAACATAACCATACTGAAATAAATATAGTATCAACACTTAACAACAGGGTTATAATGCTTCTAGAAATTACTTGATCAATTGCATCACTGATGTGAACATACTGTCGACCTAGGAGAAGTGTCATCACATTATCACATAGGTTATCCTGGTGAGTCTTCCTAGGCCCCGACCCCCAAACTAGGTTATCCTGGTAACCTCTAATGACTTTCGGCCCCTCATGTAAACCAATGAGGAATCAATTACCTTTTGTAGTGACAAGGTAACAATCTTGCCATTCCAAGCCTTCCCATCTCAACCCAAGTCTTTACAAGCCCTTGCATGCATGAGCGAGGCATAATTATCTTATTAAGTGTTTGATGCTCCCAATAGATTAATTTAGTTATCACTGGATTAACTAACTTGTAATGAGTTATCCTGGCACCACGTCATGTGTCGGCCCTCATTACAAGCCACTCCCCTATGATGACACGTGGAACAGCTCCACAATCCCAAGGATACCCAAAAGTGACATGCAACAAAGGTGTTCCAACCATTCCAACTCTAGGAGGTATAACATAGAACAAGGCCACTCCTTACAAGGAGATACGGATCCCATAATCCGCCCTAATACCAAAAACAAAATACACCCCCATTCGTGGAAACCGGGTAATGATTGAAAACTTACTACATGCTTCCCAAGGGTACAAAATAGGTTGACAACCTGACATGACAACCCCCCATAAGAAAGGACCCTATTTGGAAGACTTACAAGTACCATGCTTACATATCCCAATGACGACACGAACAGGTCAATATTCAAGACAAAAATGAAATCCTACTTTGGGTTCACTAAACCCATTTCCTCATTAATATTCAGTAATTCACCGCATTTAATAAATCAGGAAAGGAATAAAATTCAACTCCAATGTTCAAGTTTCACTATTGTTCCATGATAACAGGAATAGTTTAACATCTAAGCTTCAGGATAAGATGTTAGAAGTTGAAAAGGTCTATGGCAAAATCATTTGTTAACTAAATAAGATGCCAACACATTTCTTGTCAAATCATGTTTAACCTTTCAATATGCCATTGATTTAATATTAATATTAAAAAAAAACACGCCATAGTAAAATATAAATTCGATTTGCCCAATCAATTTGCCCAAGAAAAAAAAATCCCCTTGCAAAAGCAATTAAGAACTATTTAATTATTTATTTAATTAATTAATTATTTCTCCACCTTTAATCCCAATTTCACTAATGTAAAAAAAAAACATAACAAATGTCTTAATATCATTATTATAATATTATAAATAATAAATTTCATTATTAAACTAATATTAAAATAACATAAATATTAATATTAAATACTAATATTTAATATTATGACATATATAATATTTAATATTAAATAATAAAAATAAATAAATAAATAAAAAATAAAATAAAAAAACAAAAGCCAACCCTAATTCAAAGGGAGGCGTACCTACTTGGTCGCATGCCCCATGGGTGGCTGTGTTTATACACAGCTGACCCCCATGAATGGGGGTGACTGTGTGTAAACACAGTCGTCCTCCATGGCAGCTGTGCGCAGGTAAGGAGGGGGCGGGGTGCACGCAGGGTGCGGCTCCCCTCAGCCGCCTCCCATGGGGGTATGGTTATGTTAGCCAATGTCTAGAGGTAGACGTCCTTGGTTAGAGATTTTGGTTACTATCTCCTAGCATGGGGGGTGGACCTTTGGGTTCCACTTGGTTGGGTGGAACGTGCACCTTACTCCGTTGGGTTTTCTCCTTGTTCGTGTGGACGAGACTTCTAGTTGGAGAGCTCGTGGTTGTTTCAGTAGCTGTTCTTTCTAGTTATCCTTCCATTATTCATGTTATCATTACCCCTCTTGTTATCGAGGTGGAATTTGTAATTGTAACCCTATGTTATTGGAATTGCCTCATTCGGGGAATGAGTGATTGTAATCTTATGGTTTTGAATGGATTAATGAAATTGAAAGTCTTATCTTATGTTTGTTGTTATTTCACCTTACTTAGAATGTATGTGTAAATTTATCAATTAAATAATTGTCATAGTTTATATTCGTGTTTTGTTGAGGTTCTATATAACCTTTGTCTCGTAACCTTAGAGGTTGTTGGCATTAATTAATTAACTTACTTATTATTTATCCTTTTTAAAAAAAAAATGATTCCATTTAAGTAGTTAAATGCAACTTCCTCTATGGTTGCGTGGTGGGGCGTTACATATCAGACTGAATATTCGGGTATCAAATTTGGTTTATTTTACATTGCTTCTTACCTAAATCTATTAGCTTCTTCATTCTTTGTAACAGTTCTTTACTTGGGTGGATGGAACTTATCAATTCCATTCCTACCCATTCTAGAACATTTTGAATGGGATTCTATTTCTGGAATTAGCGGGGTCGTTAATATAACAATCAGGATCCTAATTATATTAGCTAAAGCCTATATGTTCTTATTTATTTCTATCACGACAAGATGGACCTTGCCTAGGATAAGAATGGACCAATTATTGGATCTTGGGTGGAAATTTATTTTACCTATTGTTGTGGGTAATCTATTACTAATAGCTTCTTTCCAACTTATTTTATTGTGATTAACTTTCTTTTCTGCTTCGTGAAGAGGTTCTATATTCTCAATTCTGCAATATCTCCAAATTTGATAGATCTGATCTATGAAGAGAAATAAATTTCTATGAAATTATTATTCAAGGAGATTTTACACATTTTCTCCATGGTAACTGGGTTTATGAATTATAGTGAACAAGAAATACAAGTTGCAAGATACGTTGGTCAAGGTTTTATGGTTACCTTATATCATATGAATCATTTACCTATTACTATTCAATATCCCTATGAAAAATTGATCCCATCAGAAGGATTTCGCGGAAGGATCCACTTTGAATTTGATAAATGTATTGCTTGTGAAGTATGCGTCTGTGTATGCCCGATAAATCTACCTGTTGTGGATTGGAAAGTCAGAATAGGTATCAGGAAAAAATGATTGGAAAATTATAGCATTGATTTTGGAATTTGTATCTTTTGTGGGAATTGTGTCAAATATTGTCCCACAAATTTCCTGGCGATGACTGAAGAATATGAACTTTCGACCTATGATCGTCATGAATTAAATTATGATCATATTGCTTTAGGATGTTTACCTATATCGGTTGTTGAAGATTTAACAATTCAAACAATTCTGAGCTCAACATATTAACTTAGTGTGTCTAAAGAAACTACGAACAAATTGGATTATTCAATCACTTCTACGATTATTCAGATTGAGTTCCGATCAAAGAATATCTGATAAATAAAATACTTTTTTGACAAGTCAGGAATTATAAATCCTATTGACATTTCATGATTAATGTCACATGTATGATTGATTAGAATCTATTATTGAACTATAGATTAATGAATCAGTGCCCATATCAAATGAAATATTTCAAGTACAAATCCAGTATAGCATATAGGTAAATGGGGTCACTTTTTATTGAATGAATGGGAGGAAATAATATTTAAACTTATTGTGCACATAATGAATCGACCTGAATCAATATATGATATTATTTTGGCTCCTCAAATGCTAAGTCTTATATTAGGAGGTATGGGAGTAGTATTATTTACTAATCTAATTTATTCCGCTCTTTCATTGGAGCTAGTTCTTATTTGTATATCCCTTTTCTATGGGTAGAAGCAAAAAGATGAGTCCACGAAACGTGGAAGTTTTTGCCTTAGGCAAAAAAATGAAATCCGCTTGCAAAAAACAGGATCTCGTTTAAGTTCGGGACCTTGAGCCAAAAATGGGATCCCGTTTCAATTTTTTTTTTTATGAATTTAAGAAACGAGATCCCGTATTTTAAAAAGCGGATCCCATTTCTTAAATTCTTAAAAAATATTTTTTCTATGATTTTAAGAAATGGGATCTCGTTTTCAAAACGGGATCCCGCTTTTTAAAATACGGGATCGTGTTTCTTAAAATCATAATTTTTTTTTTTATGAAGCGGGATCCCGTTTTAAAATTTTAATTTTTGGTTGGGTTTTTGCTTTGTTTTTCGGTTTGGGAAAAGGCTTGGGGACCCGAACCTAAGCTTTGGACCTGGTTTGACCTGCAAATTGAAGGTCCTAGCAATGTCAAAAAAAAATACTGAGTTTGGGCATATGGCTGACGCCTTTTTTTGCAAAAAATTTCGACGAAATTAAAACCCATTTTAGATGAGACAATGTAGATTCCAAATATGTAATTTTTTTTACAATTGGATTATTTTTTCTATTTTTTTATTAATTTCTAATGAAATTGGTCCATAAACTTTAAATATCAGTGTTTTTTACTATTTTAATAACTTTTGATCAACATAATATTTTGACAAACGGATTACACAAGGGCAGAACTCAGACAATTCTTTTCAATTTAAAAAAAAAATGAAAAAAATGATAACTTTAGGTAATCTTATGCGTGTTGTACATGATGATTTTTCTAAACGACAAATATGTCTAATAAAAAATAAACAAAAAAAAAAATATTCAATAAAAAATTACAAAAAAATATCCAAGGCATGCTTCAGTGAGTCACGAGTCTTTTCCCAAAAGGATTTAGAAAACTATGATAATTTAAGTCAAAATATGGATGGTGTACACGAGCATGGTATGGTAAAAAAAATGACTTTTAAATAGTGGTTTTTACAAAAGCCTATTGAAACTCATTTTGTACAATGTGGGTATTGAAATAAATTACATATTTGGAAACTAGACTTTGAGTACTACATTTTATGATTAGTGACTTGTTCGAAGATTTCATCTCTAAGTGCTTCAAATTTTAAGGTCAAATGTGTCAAACTCTGAAAATCAGGGAAAACACTTCCACTTTTTGGCCTGGCCACTCAACTTCTTGCCAGCACCCCTATATTATATTGAACGCGGATTTTGTAGCTATTGCACAAATCCTGATTTGCATAGGAGTTGTTAATATTTTGATTCTATTTGCCATGATGTTGATTAATAATCCAAAATATCCCAATTATGCCCCTCCCTGGACCATCGGAGATAACATCACTTCAATAGGTTGTACGATTCTTTTTTGTTCATTAATTACTATTGTCTTGAACATATCATGGTTCAAAATATCTCTAACTCAAAAATCAAATCAAATGTTAGAACGATATTTAACAAAAAATATTCAACGTATTGGGGCTCATTTATCCACTGATTTTTTTCTTCCATTCGAACTTATTTCCATAATTCTTCTAGTTTCTCTTATAGGAGCTATTACTGTACACATCTAAAAATGGTCACGGTCGATTAAACTTGTTAATTAATTAAATATGAGATATTTAATTAATGTTCTTAAGTCTTCTACATATAAATAAATTTAATTATTTATTTATATTGTTCATTTTCTAATTCTTCTGATTTAATTAAATAAATAAGTTTATTTAATTAATGCTACATTCCTCTTAATTAATTAAATAGATTTCACAATTTATTTACATTAATTATCATAAGTTTAAATTCCAAATTTAAATGATATTCTTCTTTCCACACTTAATTAAATAATTTCGATATTTAATTAAATCATTTTCCAAATTTCTCACTCTTCCCACAAAATTAAATATTCTTAATATTTAATTAAAAAGGTTTTTCTCTTCTCACATAATTAAATATTTGCAATATTTAATTAAATGCCTTTTCAATTTCTTTCACATAATTAAATATTTATTTATTTAATTATGAGAGACACCTTTCAATTTGTCTCTTCATTTTCTGTCTCTCAGAATTCTGCCTTCTTTTCGAATTCTCGATCTCTCACCGTTCATTCCAACAGGTTTGAACTCGACCGTCGATCTTGGCCAATCGAATTCCTACCTTCAAAAATCTATAAATACAACCCTTTCATGAGCTAAAAAGGATCTCGAATCTCACACTTTTATGCGTAGTTATTATAGTCGCAATCTTAGCAATTCATAGCATTTTAATTCAATAGTTCAATCTTGTAGATGCATATGCATTCATAATAATCTCATTCTCTCAAGTGCCATTCTATAAGCTGTGTTTGCACAACTGAGAGCAAACATATTGAAGCGAATCCTTGGAGATAGAGGACAATGGAATGAATTTGAAGAAGCTGTTGTCAAGAGTTTGCATTTACTTTATTTTATTTAGTTTTCTTCAATCTAATGTTCCATTGGTGTATTAGATTAGATTCAATTTAATTTGACACATTCTAATGTACACATTTTTGGTGCCCACCGTGGGGCCAAGCCCCGCATTTAACTTCTATTTTTGCAGAATTTTTTTGGCAAGTGACGGACAAAAATCTCGGTTTAACGCATACGAGTCTCGATTTAGCACATACAATGACTGTTCTAGCACATACATGATTTGTTCCAGCGCATACGTGACCTCTTTCAGCGCATAGACACCCTGTTTCGGTGCATCCCTGGAGATCCTTTCGGCGCATTTATAATCTGTTTCGGCGCATCCAGCTACTGTTCTAGCATATTTACCATATCTTTTATTGCATACATATCCTGTTCCAACGCATACGTAACCTATTTCGGTGCATACAGCTTCTTTTTCGATGCATTCAGTTGTAAAAATTTAAATTTTGATTCCGACGCAATCCGCAGACATAATTTTTTTGGTGTTATTTTTAACAAAATAAACCAATCCTAGGATAGACACTTAATTTGGAATTAACCAATCCTAGGATAGTCACCAAATGTATTTCTTTTTGGTTAAAATAAACCCCATGTTTTTAGTGAAGCAATATCTTCACTTAGAATAGAAAAATTTTCAATTTGGGATTTAAAATTGAACCATTAATTGCTTGCTGTGATTGTGTGTAATAGGTCTATGCTCTCCCCTTAACTGGGTGATCAAAATACCAGACTTACCTTTTGTTTATGCAATTTAATGCTTCATTACATCTTTTAGAAGGCCTGCCGTAGTGGGAAAAAGTACTCACCCTACGGGAATGACCTAAGTGGGAACACCTAAAGCCAAGGTTTCCAACCCACTATAATCAAAAGCAAGTTGTTGATGAAAATCCAACTTGACAGTAGTTGATAGGATAACCATCCCCAAAGCCTTTGTTCTAAAGGTTGGGAGGTCTCTTGAGGGAGTATATCCATTGTCACACTGAACAGAAAGACTTACTAAGAACCTAGTGTAGTAGCCAGTCGTGTCAATATCCAAACATCATTTTAATCATAGTGCAAGGGGAGGGAAGAATCTACCCCCAAGACACTCACCATATAGTCGCCACAGATTGTTTGCTCAAGGGATTCGGTATCCACTTTTGTCACTTTGAGTACACACCTGGAAAAGACAAAAACACGGGCGCCCTCTAGGGGGTGACAAGGCTGTGTGAGTCGACGCGATTTTAAGATGTGGGCTATGATTATTTTGATGACCTATTTGACGATTAAGAGTGAGTTTGACTGAATTGCTTATTATTGTTCAAAAACCCGTGGAAATCTCAAGAACATACACTCTTTGTTTAGATTTTAGGGATTAACAAAACAATTATCTGCTTCTATGTTGTGTTTGTTACATTTAAATCAGATTAAGATCATCCAAAACAACAAAATTTTGTTAAACTATCAAAACATGTTGGTCTCAGAGCTGTTTTAGCGCATCTGGTCTCTGTCTTAGCGCATTGGGTCTTTGTTTTAGAGCATCTGGTCTCTATCTTAGTGCATTGGGTGTCTGTTTTAGCGCATCTGGTCTCTGTTTTAGCACATTTAGTCTCTGTTTTAGTGCATATGTGCTTTATTTTAGTGCATCTGTGCTCTGTTTCAACGCATCTATGTTTTGTTTCAGCGCATCTATGTTCTGTTTCAGCGCATCTGTGCTCTGTTTTAGCACATATGTGCACTGTTTTACCGCATCTGTGCTCTGTTTTAGCGCATTCAATTTCTGTTTTAGCGCATTTGTTTTCCCGAGCATAGGTGATTTTTTAGATTTTCAAAAATCAGAGCGTAGTCATCCTTATTTTCACCAACTTGCAATCGCATATACTTCTCATCCAAATCAAATTTTGCAATAAAGAACTCAATCACATTTAGGCATCCATTGAAATTCATCTTTCTACAATGCTAAGATCGAACTTCACAAAGTGCAAAATCACCTTTATTTTTCAATCTTTGGTTTAATTCCCACAAACAAGATTTTCATCCTTTTACTTAGGGAATCACGAACTAAAGATTAAAAATCTTTTAAAGTCATAGAATCTTCATTCTATCTTGACTTTCATCATCATTGCACTATTTCATTCCTTTGATCAAAGTTAGTAGGATTTGAGTAAAGCTTATGCCTGTTACCATGAGATCTCAAAAGCACATAAAAAAAGAGGAAAGTATAGTAAGCAAAATGGGTGATAATAATGAGAGAGAGGAAAATCTCTTTAACATTCCAAATAGGGAAGAAATAACCGAAGAGAGACTTCAAGAAGCAGAACAAGATCCTCAATTCCATACTCTTATGGAAAAGATTTTGGAAAGAAACAAGGAAAGGTACTTCCTTTCTTTAGCTATTCAAGGAGCCAAATTACCTGCCGATTTTGACACAAAAGGAATTAAGGAAAATCTTGAAGCTCCTCTTAACGATTTTGGTGCCCTTACTCAACAAATCAGAGAACTACAAGGGCAAATAAAAGAAATGCAAGGGGGAACACCAAAGAAGTATGTTTTGGAAGAAATATGTCCCTATCCATTCGATAGAAATCTTCACATGATAACTTTTCCAAAACATTGTGAAAACCCTAAGTTTGATAGATATAATGGGAAAACTGACCCCATTGAACATGTAAGGGATTTTCGAAATATGAGTTTAGAATTCGCCCATGAAGACACCTACTTAATGCGGTTGTTTCCATGAAGTCTAGGTGGACAATCCATGGAGTGGCTTTCAAAGATCACTCCCCCCATTAGAACTTTTGAAGAGTTGATAAATAAATTCATATCACAATACTCTTACAACATCCAACATCAGATAACCATGCTTGATCTTTGTAAGATAAAACAAAAAGTAGGGGAATCTTTCACTACATTTTTACAAAGATGGAGAAGAACTTTCGCTAGATATTCTCGTCTTGTTCCTGAAAAGGAAAAGATGGAGATCTTCATCGATAGTCTTAATCAAGAACTAAGTTACAGACTAAACCTTCATTGTCCTCCATCATTTGAAAAATTGATTGAAAACGCAATCACTATTGAAGGAGCATTGATCAAACGTGGAGTTCTAAAAGTTGATAAAGAGGGTTCAAATTCGTACAACAACAACCACAACAACCATAGTAAAAACAATGACAAGTCACGATTTTGGACTCGAAATAAAAATATTAGAAATGATGGGGTAGTAGGTGCTAACAACGTAAATTCAAAACTCGTCATTCTTCATGTGTCAAGTGCTCAACGTAACAATAATGCTGGACATTCTAACACCCGAGGCAATGTTTCTAATCAAGGAAACACAACTAATACTTGTGGAAATAATTTTGGCAATAATCAAAATTCAAGTGCGCCCAGACCATCATGCTTTTCAAGTCGACGAAGTTTCACTCCCTTGGGCCAATCTTTGGAATCTATTCTCAAAGAGTTATTGAATCAAAATGCTATTACATTGCCACCACAAAAAGACTATGAACCTTGAGTTAAACCACCATCATGGAATGACTCACACTTATGTGATTATCATAGATGCAAAGGTCATAAGACAAACAATTGCCAAGGGTTAAAGAATATCGTTCAAGATCTGATTGATAATCGTACCATCACAGTTGAGGGACACAATGTCAATAATGATCCACAAGCATTCAAAAACCCACTCCCTAATTATCACAAAGGGGAATCATCAAAGGATAAGGGCAAGAATGTTAATAACATCCAAGACATTATTATCAATCATATCTATACTGATGACCCTCAAGTCAATGCTATCCAAATCAAAGGGAAGCCAGAATATCGAGAGGTCAATGTTACTACAAGGGGACAAGCAAAGATCATTGTCAAAGGTGGTTCATCTAAAGCAAACAATTACGCGGCAATTCCCCCTCCAAGTCAATACAATTTGGTTGAACAATTATGAAAAATGTCAGCCCAAATCTCTATCTTGGAGCTTTTAAAGCTATCACCTACACATAAGGACATTCTAGAAAAGGCTCTCATCGATACAACTGTATCTCCTAATCTAGATACCGATAAGTTTCAAGCCATGGTGGGGCACTTGTCCTCCAACACATGTTTATCTTTTTATGAAAGAGATGATTCATCCATAACCCATCCACATAATTCATCTCTATATTTAGAAGTCATGGTTCACAAAGCCAGCATTAGACGTGTCCTTATAGATGGGGGAGCTGGATTAAATATTTGTACTTTAAAATTGGTCCTAGCTTTGGGATATTCAGCAGATTCTATAGACCCACAGAAGAAAATTACAATCAAAGCCTATGATGATGAAGAAAGAACTTCAAAAGGTCTTATCATGTTACCAATCAGAGTGGGACCTGTTGTGAAGAATACATTTTGTCAGGTTCTTGATCAGGATTTAACCTATAACATACTATTGGGTCGTCCATGGATCCATGACATGCAAGCCGTTCCATCTACTTATCACCAATGTTTGAAGTTTCCATACGATGGACATGAAATAACCATACCCGCTGATCACAATAGTAGTCAAATTTGTTCTAACCTAAGAGCGACTCAGGATACATTTGTCCCACATAATAGAGAGGCTTTGGCCGTATCTACATCCAAAAACAAAGAACAAGTGCAGGAAATGATAAATAATTTTGGAAACAAGCTAAAATTGAAAGATAATGGGGTAGGAGAATATTCTTTATCTCTCTCTAAATTACCCTTATCACCAAGGAGAAGATAGATCTATTCTTGACTGGCTCTATAAAGATGAAGAAGAATCCGTACAGCATATCAAGATACCCACACAACAATATGGAAAGGGTTATGCTATCATGCAACAATTGGGTTATGAAGGAAATGGCCCTCTAGGTAAAAGAAAAGAAGGTATTATGGAACCTGTTCAATTAAAAACAATGCACCCAAAAGATAAGATGGGGATAGGATATGGTGAGGATACTAATGAAAAAGTAACACAAAGGCCATCTAATGAAGAAATAGCTGAGTCAATTCTGCAAATTCAAGAAAACAATTTTGACACTGACTCCAATGAATATGAATGGGACACCATCTTTGATGATAAATTCTGGAGGGACAAAAAGGTGGATGTCATACACAAATTCTCACCTTCATTCTTATAAGGAGAAAGCTCAAGACCTTCGTTTGAATGCATCGTACAAAGTGATCATGACTCTAGTGAGACCAATTCGATTCAAAGTGAGATAGAACATTTTGAGGAGGATACCATCTTAGACTTCTCCCATAATAACGTTGACAATAACGGCATGACCCTAACAACCAATAACTTTACTTATCCTAATGATCCATTACCTTTGGTTCATCCTGAACTCATTGATTGGGAACAAATCGCACCCATTGATGTTCCAACTTTTCCAAATGATGAAACCATAATAAACTTTCTGTGCTCATCACATCCTGAAACAAGTTCCATTAGGGAATCACCGGATCAGAGTTTTCGACAGGAAAGTGCCAAGTTTCTCAGCTATGAAATAAATAACATAAAAGAAAGACCTAATTGTGAAAACCTAACAAAGGCAGTATTAGGTCAAGAAAAAAGAAAAATGAAAGAAAGATCTAATGGTGAAAACCTAACAAAGGCAGTATTAGATCAAGAAAAGAGAAAAATAAAAAGTGTATCCAATGGTGAAAACCTTTCAAAGACGCCAGAGGATGGGAAATTTGACACTCTTCCGGAGTACTATCAGGAAAGATCTTCCATTTTGATTGAACCAACAGAGGCACTTAATCTAGGTACCAAAGAAAAGCCTAAAGTGTTGCAATTAGCTACATCTCTTGCAAATGAAGAAGTACCTAAATTCATAGAATTTCTCAAAGATAATCAAATCATTTTTGCATGGTCCTACATAGATATGCCTGGATTAGATCCAGATCTCATCATGCATCATCTATCTATTACACCAGGGGCAAGGCCTGTAAATTAGAAACTTAGAAAAATGCATCCACATGTCGCATTGTTGGTTAAAGAGGAACTAAAGAAACTTCTAGACGTTGGATTCATTCGATCCATAGATTATGCATAATGGATTTCAAATATTGTGCCTGTTTCAAAGCCAGATGGAAGGATCATAATTTACATGGATTTCAGGGATTTGAACAAAGCATGTCCTAAAGATAATTTTCCTTTACCAAACATTGATATGATTGTGGATTTAACTACTGGACATGCAATGTACTCATTAATGGATGGATTTTCAAGATACAACCAAATAAAGATTGCACTAGAAGATCAGGATAAAACCGTATTCACATGTCCTTGGGGTACATATTGTTGGAACGTAATGCCATTTGGATTGAAAAATGCAGGGGCTACCTACCAAAGAGCAATGACAACAATTTTTCACGACATGATGCATACATTTATGGAGGATTATGTTGATGATCTTCTTGCCAAGTCTAACACTAGAGAAGGACACATCGATATCTTGTCTAAAATTTTCAAAAGAATGGAACAATTCAAAGTACGACTTAATCCTAAGAAATGCGTCTTTGGAGTAAAATCTAGAAAGTTATTAGGATACATTGTGTTAGAAAAAAGAATTGAAGTGGATCTAGCTAAAGTACAAGCAATCCTTGATATGCCACCACCGAGGAATATTAGTCAACTACGCTCTTTACAGGGACAGTTACAATCCATTCACAGATTCATTGCTCAATTTGCAGATAAGAGTTTACCATTTACATATCTCTTGCACAAGAATGTCCCATTCAAATGGGAGAACAAATGTAACGTAGCCTTTGAACAAATAAAGCAATATCTCATGAATCCTCCAGTATTGGCTTCACCAATACAAGGTACGCCTCTCACATTATATATTACTGCCACAGCAGTATCTTTAGGAGCATTATTGGCACAGGAAGATTACTCAGGAAAGGAACGAGCCATTTATTACATCAGCCGAACTTTAACAAGTCACGAGCTAAATTACACCTTCATTGAAAAAGCCTGTTTAGCGATGGTGTTCACTTCTCAAAAATTACGACACTACATGTTGACTCATACAGTAAAGCTTGTGGCTAAGATTGACCCACTCAAGTATCTTCTAAGCAAGGCAACCTTAATTGGCAGGTTGGCTAAATGGGTTATGATCTTGAGCGAGTTTGATATTCAGTATGTGGATCAAAAAGCAAAAGGACAAGTAATTGTAGATCAATTAGCAGAAGCACCGATGCTGGCAGAACATCCAATACATGTTGATTTTCCTGATGCCGATATTTTTGCAGCAGATATCCAACAATCATGGTCACTTTACTTTGATGGTTCTTATACTCAACATGGTTCAGGAGCAGGAATTCTTTTCATCACACCTCAAGGACATATGATCCCAAAATCTTATCGGCTAATGTTCCCTTGTACAAATAACATAGTTGAATATGAGGCATTGATAATAGGCATGAAAATTGCAGTAAATTGGAAAATCACAGAACTTCAAGTTTTCGGCGACTCACAACTTGTCATAAATCAAATCAATGATGAATACCACACTAAAGATGACAAATTGATACCTTACAAAAGAATGGTTGATGATCTCAAGAAATACTTTGTTAATATCCAGTTCGAACAGATTCCACGCATTGATAACAAAGCAGCAGACGCCATGGCTACTATTGCCTCTCTACTCCAATTGTCAGAGAATCAAAAATGGTACGATTTCCTGGTGGAACAATTGTTTTCTCCTGCCCATGACGATCCTGAAACACAAATCATTTGCCATCTAACAAGTTCTGAATCTTCCTTATATAGCCAAATCTACACTTACTTGAAAATACTACTTTACCCTTAGACTTGTCTAGAAATCAAAAATGAAATTTCATTCGTCAATCATCCCATTATACTTTAATTGTTGATGTCCTATACAGGCATGGTCTGGATGGAACCCTCCTTAGGTGTCTTGAATGCGATGAATCAGAAAAAGCCTTACAAGAGGTCCATGGTGGGATTTGTGGGACACATTCAAGTGGACTAACCTTAGCAAAGAAACTTGTAAGATTAGGATACTACTGGCCAACTATGGAGAAAGAATCTTTCACCTTTGTGAAGAAATGTGCAAAATTCAGATTCATGGGAATCTCATTCACGCTCCTGCTCAGGAATTACAACCTTTTACCACAACATGGCCTTTCACTCAGTGGGGATTGGACTTGGTCAGAAAAATACATCCATCATCTTCAAATGGACACAAATTTATCATTACAGCCACCGAGTATTTCACTAAGTGGATTGAAGTTGTTCCTTTAATAACTATTATGGGTAAACAAATTTCTTCATTCATCTTGAATTATATCATTTGCAGATATGGCATCCCTAGCTCCATTATAACAGATAATGGTAGACCCTTTAAAAATCAAGATGTTGATGAATTATGTGAAAAGTTTCACATCCAACACAGATACTCCACACCTTATTATCCACAGGGGAATGGTCAAGCTGAAGCTTCAAACAAAACAATTTTGAAAATTCTGAAGAAAACAGTGAATGAAGCAGGTCATGATTGGCATGTTCAATTAAATCCAGGCATTATGGGCCTATCGAACAAGCATTCGCATGCCGATAGGAGCTACTCCTTATGCTTTGGTCTATGGAGCAGAAGCTATTTTTCCACTTGAAGTTGAGATTCCTTCACTTCGAGTATCACTCAAAGGGTTAATCAATGATGAAGACTACAGAGTATCAAGATTGCAAGAGTTGGAACTACTTGATGAATGACGTCAAACTGTGGTTAATCACTTGAAGGGATATCAACAAATCATGTCCCGCAGCTACAATCACAGAGTCAAACCATGAAGTTTTCAAGTGGGTGATTTGGTCCTTAGAGAAAACCCTCGAAATCAACAAGATCGGGAAAAGAAAGGAAAATTCGAACCTAACTGGTTAGGCCCGTTCGTTATCGTTGCAGCCTACGGATCGGGGGCATATCAGTTGTCAATAGTAGAAAGGGGACCTTGTTTGAAGACCCGAATCAACAACATTCATCTGAAAAGGTTCTACACCTGAAAAAATCAAAAACAATATAAAAAGTCCTGAAAAAAAAAAAAAAAACATTGCCTTGATGAAAACCTGGCAAACAGGCGTCTTGGTAAATAGCAAAAAATCATAAAATCAGGAAAAAGTGCAATAAAAACAAACAATGAAAACCTAGCAAATAGGCATTGTTTGTAATTTTATTTAGCTCTCTCATCTATTAGGATTCATTCTGCATATGCATCCTCGCATCAGTATCACACACGCCTCACTATCGCATTCGCATCATTTTCCTTGAAACGACAAGGATCTCATCATGGCTTGATGATTAGAGGTTTATCCATCGCAACAGTTGTGTCTAGCATCAGAAGTGTCTGAAACAACAGTTTCTGAGCTTACATGATTATCTTGACAGATGATTTAACAACAAATTGGATGATCTTAATCTGAATAAAATGAATGACAAAACTTAAAAGTAAAAGTTGCAAATTGTTGTTTTGATATTTGATGACATCATATCTTTGGAGTGGTTCAATGATGTATTGAACTAGAATCACAAGGAAGAAGTATGATTTTTCTTTGACTGTTGTCTTGTAAGTTAATCATTAGTATGATGCAAATTGGTCGTGGGACATGTTCTACAATGGATCATTGATGACATTTCGGAATTTGCATAAGAAATTGATTAACTTTTGTCTGTTTATGCAAGCAATACTCAGGTCATCTTGGTTCAATTATACCATCGATGCTTGTATTAACTTGCTACATTAAAACATTATGGAAGCAGTACTCAAGTCATCATTGGTGCTAACATACCCTTTGATGCTTGTACTAACTTTCAACATATCAAAAGGCTCAATGATGAAAACTAAACACAGCGAGAAATGGCAACAAGGAGAATGATTCATTATTTCATTTTAGGGTTGCATTAATTCATTTAGGACTGCATAATTCATTGGCATTTTGACAATGGTTGAGTAAGACTGGACATTTGTTTCATTTCATCATCATATCACTATTATCATCTCATTTTCCATCATTGCATCATAGGCATTCATTACATTATAGGCATGGTTATCATTCATCTTTCATTAACATATACATTTGCATATTTCACATATTCATAAAATAAAAAATTGCATTCATATTTTTCACATTATTACATCATATATCATAAAATCATTACATAAGTGCATTTTCATTACATCTTTACATCATCATCATCATAAATCATAATCATTTACATCTTGCATTCATTGCATACATCATAAAAGAAAAGATTTTTTTTTAAATCATATCATATCATCATTTGCATCATCATCATACATGACATGGCATATAAAAAAAATTTATTAAAACATCCATAACACATGTGCATAATCAAATCGCCACTGCATATCATAGATCTCATCAAAACAAATGTTTGGAAATGTACAAGGATATCAAATGTTTCAAAAAGATATATCATACAATGGAATCAATATGAATAAACTGCTCATTGTTGAGGGGCATCTGGCCATGTAGCATGGCTACTGCTACCGCCAGAGGTAGTGGGTCTCGCTGGATCTCTGCTCCCAAAGGCTCTGATCTCTCGTCTGGCTGGCTGGCCCACACTCTTGGTCGCACTTCGAGAGTGACTGCATGAGTGAGTCCGAGTCCGAGTACCTGACTGAGTGAAGGCTATCCGCCGCTCAGGTGGCACTGCCTCAAAATAGCGCATCCTGTAATACTCAGCCTCCCGAGCAGTCTCTAGTCCCTCTGCCACAACCTCTCCAATAGAGGTGCTCTCCACTGATCTCAATAGCCTCTCAACTACCCCTTCGGCCTGAACACATCTCTCTCAAAAGTTGTCCCTCTCGGCTATAAGATGTGCTATCTGTGGGTCAGGAGGTGGTGGTTGCGCTATCTGTCCCTATAGCTGACTAATGGTCACCTAGGCTTGTGCCAACTAACTCCTCAGAGTCTGAACCTCAGTCTGCATAGAATCAAACTGTCCCTGTGACAAAGCCCTAATGGTGATCCGTGGCACTGAAGTGCTGGCCTGACCCACTGCTCTAGATGTCTGTGGCCTCATCCTGAAGGGAATGTCAAAGAATAATCTTTGTCTCCCACCACCTCCATCATCCCCATCACCTGAGTCATTTGACTCCTCATTTGTGTCCTCAGCCTCGGAGCTCTCATCATCTACCTCCATGGCTACCCCATCTATATCTGCCATCTACCCTGCCTGTACCTGCCCCTGATCTTGTGGCTACCCTGCTACTGGATGTCCCTGTGGCTATTGTAACCTTGTCAGGATGACTGGACCTCCCATCAATGGGGCGGGCTCATCTAGACTAGTAAAATGTGGAAAGGGATGTGTGTAGAAATATGCAGCATAATCATCTGTCATACCTACATCTGTGACCTCTGGTCGAATAGTTCAATCATTTGGCTGCAGATCCAAGTACTCCTCTTGGGCGGCCTCAATAGTCAAAATTGGCCCCCACTTTGGTACATCTCCTCGGCGCCTAGCATAGTGTGTCGTCCCCTAGGGCATCATCCGAACCCATCCGTACTGCCTAAGAACCCTCTGACCCAAAAATCTCTCAATAATGAAGGGGGTGTGCCCAATCAAGTATATGGGCCTCGTAACATATGGTAGCTCTATGTCATCTGTCTGCCACGGGTCGCAATCCACATATGGTCACCAGATGACCATGTCTAAATCATCAAGTACCTGTCGCCAGTACTCCAGTTTGCCCAGCCTCGATTGGACAAGGGGCCCTGTATATGCATAAGCATAGGGGAATCCGATAGGGTGATCTCTCTTGATGATCGGGCGGGTAATCGCAAAGTGCTCCCACACAAATAACTGTAAAAGAGTCACCCCGCAGGAGAGACTCTTCCCATTTGTATACATGACCTGATGAAGGTCATGGTATAGATGGGAAAGCATGCATGATCCCCATGCATATCTAGTATGGTGGAGGAGCATGTCCTCCAAAATACTACCCCACCCAACTGATAGTCCCGTTGACTTGCGATCAGGACAAAGGAAACCACCAATCATCCTTGCTAAAACTGAAGGTAGTAGGGCATACATCTCCGTCATCTCCTTCTAGGGAATCTCATATCCACATATATGAGGATCCTGGAAGATCTGTCTCAAAGCATCTATACCCCCGATCTCCTTGTGATCATAAATCACAAGCTCTCCAACCACAAGAATACCCAAAATCCTGTATACATCCTCTAGTGTCATTGTAATCTCTCCTGTCGGTAGGTGGAAGGTGTTGTGCTTGTTGTGCCGCTGCTCTGCTAAGGCAGTCAACAGTGCCCTGTTGACCCGATACTGCGGGATACTCAACAGAGCTCTCAAGCCACACTGGTCTATCAATCCCAAATCATCATGGGATAGTCGGGGAATCATCTCCCATGTCTATGGAAATCTCTCTCTGATTTGAAGGAGGCCAAAATCCTCCTTTACAAAATTGTCAAGCAAGCATGCAAACTAAATTAGCAAATGGATATCATCACTCAATCAGTACATCAAGCAAGTTTACATCACATCTAGTTTGTTTTTCATATCGCATGGAAACAAATTTAACAGTCATCATGACTTAATTTGACTTTCAAATAGGAAAGCAAATCTATCATCTATTTTGTTTTTCATATCGCATGGAAACAAATTTTACAGTCATCGTGACTTAATCTATTTGACTTTCAAATCAGGAAAGCAAATTATCATTTCTATTTTGTTTTTCATATCGCATGGAAGCAAAATTTATCAAATCTATTTGTTCTTCAAACATGAAGACAAAATTATCAAATCTATTCATCGATGATATTCAAATGCGTAAAATCTGTTGTGTAATCAAGCAACAATCATCAAGCATGCATCATTTTTTTCTTCAAAAGTGGAAATTCGGCAAAAATACATGGATGCGCTAAAACAGTCAATCAATGCGCTAAAACCATGGATGCGCAACTTTATTCCATGGATGTGCTAAAACAGTCTATGGATGCGCAATTTCATGGATGCGCTATTTCATTAATCATATGCGCTATAACAGTTAATGGATGCGCTAAATCTCCTATGCGCTAATCTATCTTCTTCGGCAAGCGGGTTACATAGATGCACCATTTTATCTATCCTATGCGCTAAATCACCTATGCGCGACTATTCTATCCCTATGCAAGACTTTGGATGCACTAAACTATTAACTGTATGCGCTAAAAGACCTATCGCATGCGCTAAAATAGAATTTGAAAATTTGAAAAAATCTGAAAAAGCATCCAAAAATGCATAAAAATTTCACTGAGAGGTTTGGATCAACTTACCGGGGGTCCATACACAGGTGGTCTCTGATGATGGCGACCTTGCTCGAATCTGTGGCGCTCATATGGGATCGGCATCACTTTTATCTCTCTCAGAACTCCAATTTTCTCAAAAGTTACTGTTCAAATGAAAGTGACTTCTCACCTTTTTCATCTTTTAAAGGGGTAAAAATAGCATGTATTACTCTGCAAAGTGCTATTTCGAGAGTTAAATCGTCAATTTTTCTCTGAAATCATCTGAAATCTTCCAAATCAGTGTCATAATCATCCTCATCACGTGATTTATCTCTTGAGGGGGCATATAGCATCATCAACAATTTTTCAAAGTCAGAGGCAAATTCTTTGAAGCAATGCATGAGACACATCACTTCAAAGAGGGGCAAAATGTACACATCTAAAAATGGTCACAGTCGATTGAACCTGTTAATTAATTAAATATGAGATATTTAATTAATGTTCTTAAGTCTTCTACATATAAATAAATTTAATTATTTATTTATATTGTTCATTTTCTAATTCTTCTGATTTAATTAAATAAATAATTTTATTTAATTAATGCTACATTCCTCTTAATTAATTAAATAGATTTCACAATTTATTTACATTAATTATCATAAGTTTAAATTCCAAATTTAATTTAAATGATATTCTTCTTTCCACACTTAATTAAATAATTTCGATATTTAATTAAATCATTTTCCAAATTTCTCACTCTTCCCACAAAATTAAATATTCTTAATATTTAATTAAAAAGGTTTTTCTCTTCTCACATAATTAAATATTTGCAATATTTAATTAAATGCCTTTTCAATTTCTTTCACATAATTAAATATTTATTTATTTAATTATGAGAGACACCTTTCAAATTGTCTCTTCATTTTCTGTCTCTCAGAATTCTGCCTTCTTTTCGAATTCTCAATCTCTCACCGTTCATTCCAACAGGTTTGAACTCGACCGTCGATCTTGGCCAATCGAATTCCTACCTTCAAAAATCTATAAATACAGCCCTTTCATGAGCTAAAAAGGATCTCGAATCTCACTCATGCGTAGTTATTATAGTTGCAATCTTAGCAATTCATAGCATTTTAATTCAATAGTTCAATCTTGTAGATGCATATGCATTCATAATAATCTCATTCTCTCAAGTGCCATTCTATAAGCTGTGTTTGCACAACTGAGAGCAAACATATTGAAGCGAATCCTTGGAGATAGAGGACAATGGAACGAATTTGAAGCTGCTGTCAAGAGTTTGCATTTACTTTATTTTATTTAGTTTTCTTCAATCTAATGTTTCATTGGTGTATTAGATTAGATTCAATTTAATTTGACACATTCTAACGTACACAATTACTATAGCTCGTCGAGAAGAAATAGTTTGAAAATGAAAGCTCTCGTGCGCATTAGTAGCATAAATATGTTGTTTTATCTTCATAGATCATGAAAGAATTCTTTTGTTCTTTCGATAATGGAAAAGGAGAAACTTATTATAACTTTTGTTTGTATCTGAAGAGGTTAAGGTATGAGGAGTTCCTCTATTATGCTCAAACATGCACTTATTTTAGGTGCTTATTTATTCTCTATCGGTATTTACGGACTAGTAACAAGTCAAAACATGGTTAAAGCACTTATTTGTCTTGAACTAATACTCAATGCGGCGAATTTAAACCTAGTAACATTTTCAGATTATTTTGATAGTAGGAAAGTAAAGGGGGATATCTTCTCGAGATTTTTTATAGCTATTGTTGTTGTTGAAGCAACTATTGGATTAGCTATTGTTTTGGCAATATATCGTAACAAAAAATCAGCTCGTATCGATCAATTTAATTTATCAAAATGGTAATGGAGATCTCCTTCCATATGAAGAATTTGTAGACCTATTCCTATTCAAATAGATACCAGGCCTGTCTCTTTCAAAATAGATCTAGATCTCTCTTTTCTCTTTATTTTAGAGAGATTTATTATAAGTATTACGATCAATCAAGAGCATAATTCATATTTAACTCACTATCCAAATGATCTGTCTAACACGATTAGACTAGATTCAGTCAAATCTAGAGAAGTGAAAATTAGACAAATCTGTCTCTTTTATAAAACAAATAGATAGAATCTGAATCTATTCATTATATCACTGATAATGCAATTATTGATTTCCTTGATATTCATAATAGATCATCATTGGCCATATATTAAAAAATATTGTTCAATTTAAAACTTTTTATATGATAACTAATGGAGTTCATAGATCCAATGGCACATTCAGTCAAAATTTATGATACATGTATTGGTTGTACCCAGTGTGTACGAGCGTGTCCCACAGATGTATTAGAAATGATACCTTGGGAAGGATGTAAAGCTAAGAAAATTTCTTCTGCTCCAAGAACAGAAGATTGCATAGGTTGTAAGAGGTGTGAATCGGCTTGTCCAACGGATTTCTTAAGTGTACGTGTTTAGTTATGGCATGAAACAACTCACTGTATGGGTCTAGCTTACTGATCCATAAAAAAATAAAAATAGTTAGATCCATCCCATACAGATTTTTCATTCTCCTTTTCTTCTTTCACTGATCGAAACCCATACTCGACCCAAAATTGAAAGCATGGGTTTTGATATCGAAAGTCTCTTTTCTCTTCATTATGAGTAATTTACCTTGGTTAACAATAATTGTTATTTTTCCCATATCTGCGGGGTTATTAATCCCATTATTTCCCCATAAAGGAAATAAAATGATTTGATGGTATACTCTAGGTATTTGCTTATTGGATCTACTTTTAATGACCTATATATTTCGTTATCATTATCATTTTGATAATTCATTGATCCAATTGGAAGAAGATTATAACTGGATAAATCTTATCCATTTTCTTTAGAAATTGGAAATTGTTGGATTTTCCATCGGATTTATTTTATTAACGGGATTTGTAACTACTTTAGCTACTTTAGCTACTTTAGCTACTTGGCCAGTTACTCAAAATCCGCAATTATTGCATTTCTTGATGTTGGCAATGTACAGTGGCCAATTGGGATTATTTGCTTCTCGAGATATTCTACTTTTCTTTCTCATGTGGGAGTTGGAACTAATTCCTGTTTACCTCCTTTTATCCATGTGGGGGGGGAAAAGACGTCTATATTCGGCCACAAAATTTCTTTTGTATACTGTCGGTGGTTCCATTTTTATCTTAATGGGAGCTTTAAGTATGGGTCTCTATGGATCTCATGGGCCAACATTCGATTTTGAATTATTAGCTAAAAAATATTGTCCCATCACACTTGAAATACTATTATATTTAGGGTTTTTGATCGCTTATGCAATAAAATTGCCAATCTTTCCTTTAGATACCTGGTTACCAGATACTCACGGGGAAGCACATTATAGTACATGTATGCTTTTGGCTAGAGTTCTATTGAAAATGGGAGGATATGGGTTGATTCAGATCAATATGGAATTGCCACCTCATGCTCATTCTTTGGTTTCACCGTGGTTGATAATAATAGGAGCACTACAAATTATCTATGTAGCTCTCACTTCTATGGGTCAACACAATTTGAAAAGAAGGATAGCCTATTCATCAATATCTCATATGGGCTTTGTAATTATAGGAATTGGTTCCACAACATCTATAGGGCTCAATGGAGCCATTTTACAAATTATTTCTCATGGATTAATCAGTGCTGCAATTTTTTTCTTGGTAGGAACAAGTTATGATAGGATACGTACTCTTTTCCTTGATGAAATGGGAGGAATTGCTATACCAATGCCTAAAATATTTACTATGTTTAGTAGCTTTTCAATGGCTTCTCTTGCATTGCCAGGAATGAGTGGTTTTGTAGCAAAATTTATGATATTTTTGGGAATAATTACTAATCATAAATATTCTTTGACCTTTCGGATCATTATTACTTCAATAGCGGCAATTGGAATGATATTAACTCCCATTTATTTGTTATCTATGTTATGTCAAATTTTCTATGGATATAAAGTTTTGAATGCTCTGAAACCTTATTTTAAGGATCGGGACCACGCGAACATTTTATTTTGATCTGTCTCTTTTAACCAATCATAGGTATTGGTATTTACCCTGATCTAGTTCTATTTTTACATAATGCTAAGGTAGAAGTTACTTTATCTCAATCTTTCTATTAATCGTAATCATTTTTTTTGAGCTTTCAGATGAATTGGAAACTATCTAATAGGCCTAGTTATACCCTTTTTTTTACGAGATATAAATAAAATGAAATGGATAAAATTGCTCTCTAGTTTGAGTTATTTCAAGTAATAACTTGGACGAACTCCCTATTAATTCAATACCATAGAATCACTGGTGATTATTCTAAACAATTCATCATATATAGAGTAGAATAAGGTCTATTAATCCTTTTTAATACTTATAAAAGTATACATGCTAAGAACCAGATTTGAACTAGTGACATAAGGATTTTCAGTCCTCTACTCTACCAACTGAGCTATCCTAGTTGTTCCCCTATGCATCATACTAGCACAATAACCAAACTCTTGTCAACTAAAAACAAAAAGGTAAAAGTCAGCATTTGAAGCTTATGTGATTTTCGATCCAATTGTTAATGTAATGCCAATTATCCCTTTGTTCTTTTTTTTATTAGCCTTTGCTTGGCAAGCTGCCATAAGTTTTCAATAACGATAATTT
Organism: Sequoiadendron giganteum; assembly: GCA_007115665.2. Classification (NCBI taxonomy): domain Eukaryota; kingdom Viridiplantae; phylum Streptophyta; class Pinopsida; order Cupressales; family Cupressaceae; genus Sequoiadendron; species Sequoiadendron giganteum. The sequence continues at coordinate 385,564,089 of CM021101.1, read as the reverse complement.
GAAAAAATGTTTTGATTCATTTTTGTATTCACTTGATACGAAAAAAATGGATTGTTTCAATAGTTACATTCTAACTATTTAGATTGGGTCACTTTCATTAATCAAATTGATGTAACACTCTTTTTACTTGCTCTAATGCTTATTTTGCAATACATCAATTATTCTCAATAGATCAAAATACCTCGGATTAGTCAATATCAGCTCCATCATAGTTGGAGTTCGGGCTATTAGGTATTGATTAGAATATGTTATTTCTATTTAGAGATAACATATCTTTGATATTTATTTAAAGAACGAGTAAGAATGAAACTTTGTATATGCATTCCAAATTTTCTTCTATTTTAGACAATTTATAGACTTATTTCTATAAATTGTTTGAAAAGATGATAAATAAATTTGTTGATTGTGATAATTCTAAATTTTTTTAGGATAGTTTAATTAGTACTTGATTTCCTATTTATCTTGTTCAACCCCGAGCAAAGAAGAAAACAAAACAGATTCAAAATGGAATTTATTATGTTTCTCTTTTCTTCTTTGCTGGGGATTGAAGTACCAATATATGATACAAAAATTGATGATCTATTCCATTGTAATTATAATAAGAATCCCGAAGATTACATAATTCTTACTCTTAAGTTGTTTGTTTACACAATAGTTTTTTTTTTTGTTTCTCTCTTTATCTTTGGATTCCTATCGAACGATCCAGGATGAAATCCCGGGTGTAAAGAATAGTGATGAAAAAAGATTAGAAAGTAGGTTTTGTAAAAGGGTCTATTTCTATAGGTTTTGAGGATTCATCTCAAGTGACTGAATGGGGAGAGAAGGATTCGAACCCTCGATACAAATAGTTTGTACAATGGATTAGCAATCCACCACTTTAGTCCGCTCAACCATCTCTCCTAGATGGGAGATCTAAAATGAATATAGAATTTGACTAAATAAAGACCAACATTTGTGGGAATCCAATTGTATTTCTTTATTCTGTTCGAAACAATTTTTTGCTTTCTCTAGCCCGGCCAATATCTGGCCAGGCCATTATCTTTCCTAGATAAGAATAATTGATGAAATTATGAAGAATACAGTGCTCTACCTAATCTGAAAGCTAAAATAATTGTTATAAAAGAAGTAAAAAGGGCTATCAAAATTTGACCCTCTGATATCATTTCTTTATTTCCTCTCCAATCACTTTTTTATTATATAGATAAGAGATAAGCACCTCTATATTTTTATTTTTTAATAATTCCAGCTATTTTAGGCTATAATCTGAATAAAATGTTATAGATTGAAAATGGATAGATCATATTGGAGGGGTAAACAAGAGGTTTCAAAAACTAAGAGTGGATCAAAATGATGAAAATGATCATAATTTTCATTTTCTATATCTTTCATAAAGAAAAACTATGGAAAAAACACTTGAACCATTCTAAGGAATGTGTTAATAATCATAACTATTAGAAATGATTATTATAATATTACTTAAGTAATAGGGTATTACTTTATTGATTAAGGAGTCTTCTTACAAAAGTAAAAACACTTAAGTTTGGGGGGGGATTTGAAAGGAACCATCTCTTATGGAGATGAATTTTCGGGAATAGGGAAATATGATGATAGGAACTTGCATTAAATTCTTATTAGAATCTAATAATTACCTTTTTCCCTATTGGACAAAAGATCGATCTGTATGATATAATGAAATTGTGGTGGGTATAGTTTAGTGGTAAAAGTCTGATTTGTTCTATCATTATATTGAAAGAGTTGAAGGCTCTCATCTATATTTTGAAAAAATTCTATTTCTATAGAGGTTCCAAACCTCTCCTATGAATACCTTGGTTCAAGAAAGGAATTGTACGTAATTTGGATCTGGAATGATAAAAGGACCATATTTTCCATTCCATCCAAGATAGCGAAACAGAATGTAGAATTTTTTCAAGGATTAGACCGATCTATCTAATCAAATCAATCAAAGATCCATGGATATCAAAAGATTCTTTTTTATCATAACTAAATGTTCAACTCCTAGAACAGAAAAAGTTGGAGTAAAATAGCTAGAAAACAATGACTTTGGTTTACTTGAGTCACCGTTATTTTGTTTGAGCTCGGTGGAATTTGATTTCCTCTAGGATCCCAATCAGTAGAAATAGGGAAAAAAGTAATTAGAAAGATTATATAGTTATTCCAATATTCATATTTTTGAGTCTGATCTTTCTATAGGGATCATCTATCAAGTGAATAGGTATTCTATATTGAAGGTTGTTCACCTAAAGTAAAGAGGGAAGAAAGAACTACAAATAAACAAACATAGATGTTCTGGAGTAGAGAAAAATCTTCTTTCTTTTTTTATTCACAAAGAAGATTTATTTTATGTGAACAATCATTTTTCAACAACCCCCCTTTCTATCTCTCTCCCATGGAGGAGCCAAATGAAATGAAATTTTCATGTTCGGTTCTGAATTAGAGGCGTTAATCAACGTCGGCTATAACCCCTGGCCTTCCAAGCTAACGATGTGGATTCAATTTTTGCTACCCACTCATTCATATTCCTTATTACAAATATTTTTTCATGTCCATGTTACATATCTATTCTTTCTCTTTCTTTCTCAAATCTCATTGTGGACGGATAAAAAAATTGTACTTTTTTGTGAACGATAAAGTATTTCAAGGAATAATGAAAATAAAGTGTCCATCGTCTAATGGATAGGACAGAGGTCTTCTAAACCTTAGGTATAGGTTCAAATCCTATTGGACATAATAATTCATTCCATTTGTAAATGATGCAAAGTGATTATTAAGCTCTTCTATGCTAGATGAAAAAGTTGGATATTTTCTTGAATAGCTTCTTTTAACAGATCTCCTGCTTGTTCCGTGAATGTCCTAGTAGAATGTATAATTTCTCCAAATTGGGGTTTATTTTTTACCAAATACTCGCACAACTTAAGTATAATTTTTTCACTTGTACGATATCTAATACATCTAGATATCCATTCATTCCAATATAAATCATAGCTATTTTTTCTTCCACTATCAAAGGATCTGATTGAGATTGTTTGAGTAATTCACATAAACGTTGACCTCTTGCCAATTGATCTTGCGTAGTTTTATCAAGATCATAAGCAAATTGTGCAAAAGCTTCTAACTCTGCAAGTTGAGCTAACTCTAATTTTAATTTTCCAACTACTTGTTTCATAGCTTTCATCTAAGTTGTGGATCCTACTCTAGATACGGAAAGACCGACATTAATGGCAGGTTGAATTCTTGCATTGAATAGATCAGTTGATAAGAAGATTTGTTTGTCGGTAATAGAAATTATGTTAGTGGGAATATAAGTTGAGCCATCTCTAGCTTGAGTCTCCACTATTGGTAAAGCAGTTAAACTCCCTCCACCTAACTGAGAATTTAATTTAGTTTCTCTTTCCAATAAACAAGAATGTAAATAGAAAACATCTCTTGGATAAGCTTCCCGACCAGGTGGTATTCTTAATAGAAGAGAAATTTTTCGATAATATTGTGCTTGTTTGGAAAGATCATCATAAATGATTGATGTATGTTGTTCTTTATACATAAAGTATTCGGCTAAAGTTGCTCTTGTATAAGGAGCAAGATATTGTAATGTAGCAGGAGAATCTGTAGTTTCCGCTACCACAATGGTATACTCCATTGCACCACATTCTTGGAACGTATTAACTACCTGAGCTACGAAAGAATCTTTTTGACCAATAGCGACATAAACACATATTACATTCTGATTTTTTTTATTTATAATCGTATCTGTAGCTACTGTCATCTTACCGGTTTGTTTGTCCCCAATAATCAATTCTCGCTAACCACGTCCTATAGGGATCATAGAATCAATAGCAATAAGACCCATTTGAAGAGTTTCATATATAGAACGTCTTGAAATAATACCTGGGCTGGCAGATTCAATCAATCAAGATTTGAAAGATGAAATCTTACCCTTACCATCAATAGGTCGAGCTAGCGCATTTGCAACTCGACCCAAATAAGCATCACTTACTGGTATCTGAGCAATTTTTCTTGTTGCTCTCATAGAACTACCCTCTTGTATGATCAAGCCATCACCCATTAATATAGCTCCAACATTATCTAATTCTAGATTTAGGGCAATACCTACCGTGCCATCTACAAATTCTACTAATTCCCCTGCCATTACTTTATCAAGACCATGAATATGAACAATGCCATCTCCTACTTGAAGTACAGTGCCAGTATTAACAACTTGAACCTTGTTATTATATTGTTCAATCTATTTACGTATCATACTACTGATTTCATCGGGTCGAATAGTTACCATTAACACTAGTTAATTTTATTTTGAAAAATAAAACCTACTATACTATATATAATATATAACTAGTATTATATATATATAATATTAATAATATATATATATATATAATATTAATAATATATATATATATAATATATAATATATATATAATGTTAATTAGTAATGTTTTTCATGGTTAGGATCAGGTCGATATTATGTTCGATCGTATGTAAATGTAACTTGTTATTCAAACGACTATTCAGAATTCGTAGAGCTCTTTGTACAGCTTGGCGAGATTTTTTTTGTTGAACCTGTTCAATTACTCTTTGTTGCTCAAAGTGAATGGTCTCATTCTTCGAATTTTCTAATTGTTTTAAATTAATAGAAGCAACATTGATAAGATAGTCTTTTCTTATTGTATTTGAGAGTATCCATTTACCCGAATTTCGCGCACTCGCATTTCTATTTCCCGTAAGCGAACTCAGGCTTGCTCAAGCTGATTAGCAACTCCTTTACATAGTTCTTCAGAATTCTGAATAGTACTCAATATTTTATGTTTACGATTAACTAATAGATTACTTAATGAAAGTAGATTATCTATTCATAAGTTAAACTAATTTATAATCTCTTCCCAAACCAAACACGAACCTTTTGATTCATTCGACTCTCCCGCTCGGCTATTTTTTTTCCAAGCCTACCCTTTTTGTTCATAATATGTCAAAATAAGATCAATCTATCAAAGACCGAAATTGAGGAAGGGCTCTTTTGCCAAAAGGGATTTTTTATTATCAACAAAGTTGTTTTTCTTCTTTTTTTCTTCTTTTTCCTTTTCATTCGTATTTCCTCTACTTTTTCTTGAATAAATTCTCTTTTGTGTAGGTCGTCGGTTCCACATTTAAACCAAAAAAAATTGGAAGGGAGATTAGGACTATTTTTCAGTAGATAGATTGAATAATTCCATTGATATGAATGTTGTATATTGGATGAACCTCCAACTATGCCTTTGAACCCATCTCATATTAGCACAGCGGTGGAAAGAGTACCCAGTTGTGCTTGGACTTCAAGTAGTTTAGCTTTAACCATTCTAAAGATTTTCTCTTGGTTGTTGGGATTGGTAAGAAAATTTCTTAATCAATTACGAAATGCTATTGTTCTTCCATATTTCTTTTTTCCCTTTTAGAAGTAATTCGTTGAGATCATGCACTTTTCTATCTACAAAGTGTAGTTGGTTGGATCCAGCTAGATTATTCAAATATACAACTCACACACACTCCCTTTCTAAAATAGATCAGTACACCAAGCACCACACTGAGATTTATTATATTTGTTTCTAAAATATTGGTATTTAACCCGAAACCCTCGACGGAGGATAAATAAATTAGGGAAATGAAAGAATCGGTTACATTTTCCATACATTCTCCCCTCATAGATAAGGATACTCTTACAAAGTTTTTTCTCTGACTCAATTCTACTATTATTCAAAGTCCAGATAAGAAAATTTCAAGTACTTAGTAAGTCCCAGGTCCCACATAACGAAAAATAAGGATACAATTATGAAAACAAAAAAACTTTGTTCGATCTATCTACTTCTCCAAGTGTTGCAAATCTTTCTGATCGAAACAAGTGAAGTATAAGTCCATTATTTTGGATCAACCCCTCCCCTATTGGCTGAACAAGAAAATTGATAGAGGGGGATATTTAAAATCCTGAAGGGTACGTATTTTGGTCTCTGAGATCAAACAAACGGATTAGAAAATAAAAGTGCTAGAGCTACAACTAATCCATAAATAGTTAAAGCTTCCATAAAAGCTAAACTTAGCAGTAAGGTACCTCGTATTTTACCCTCCACTTCTGGTTGTCTCGCAATACCTTCAACAGCTTGTCTCGTAGAAGTGCCTTGACCAATGCCAGGTCCAATAGAAGCAAGGCCTATAGATAATCCAACAGCAATAACGGAAGCAACAAAAATCAAAGGATTCATGGTAATCTCCTCTTAATAAATGGTGGATAATATGATAGTTTTATCTGTTGATTTGATTGTTGACATTCAACTAGAGAACAATTTCTTTGAAACAACTAAAATCCAACAAAATGGTATTAAAAATGATGATATTACCAAATAGGTCAATTCTCTAACCTGATATTATATTCTTTTTTAGAGAAAATAGAGGCAGATTTTGATTCATCTATAAAATGAAATATTTTGCATAATAGTCTCTTTTTTTATGGTTATATCTAAATAATTATCTAGATATATATTAGTCTATATAGATGATATATGCATATACATATATGACACAATAAAAACTATATATATGTATCCCTTCGAGGTCAAAAAATTCATTGTTCCACACCGAGATACATAGTTTACTAAACTAATTCCCATGAGTAAACCTTTTCATTTTATTATGTAGATATGAATTGTTCTATTTATCAATTTTATTGACAGGATTAGTGATCCTAAATATTTTGACTAAAATCTTATTAAATTCAAAATGGATATGAATTGAAAATTTAGAAAAAATTGAGTTCAATTAATTGAATTAATGATGACCCTCCATGGATTCACCCATATAAGTTGCAGCTAGAGTTGAAAAGATTAAAGATTGAATACCACTTGTAAATAATCCTTGGAACATTACAGGTATAGGTACCACTAAAGGTACTAAGGAAACAAGAATGGAAACTACCAATTCGTCAGCTAATATATTTCCAAAAAGTCAAAAACTAAGTGATAGAGGTTTTGTAAAATCTTCTAATATGTTAATTGGTAAAAGTATTGGGGTTGGTTGAACATATTTACCAAAATAGCCTAAACCCTTCTTTGTAAAACATGCATAAAAATAAGCTACTGATGTGAGCAAAGCTAGAGCTACTGTAGTATTAATATCATTTGTAGGCGCAGCTAATTCCCCATGAGGTAATTTAATAATTCCCCAAGGAAAAAGAGCACCTGCCTAGTTAGAAACAAAGATAAATAGAAATAGAGTCCCTATAAAAGAAACCCAGTGACCATATTCTTCTTCACCAATCTGAGTTCTAGCCAAGTCTCGAACAAATTCGAGAACATATTCCATAAAATTTTGAGCTCCGTTAGGAATGATTTGTGGGTCTCGAACAACTAGAGTAGCTGAACCTAATAAGACAGCAATTACAATCCAAGAAGTTATAAGTACCTGTGCATGAAATTGAAACCCCCCTATTTTCTAATGAAAATGTTGACCTACTTCCACACCGGATATCTCGTAGAAATAATTCAGCGTGTTAATAGGAAATTGTACAATATCCATATTACCCTTTGTATATAAAGATGAACTTCAAAAATAAATTATTTTGGGTCAATGACCAATTCCTCAATTATTTCACTATCATAAGTTAGGCTATGAAATAAAATAATGGAATGATTATTTGATTGATTAAGAAGATCTCTTTATTTCTATAAAAATATTTTATCTTAATCTATTCTATAAGATTTGGGAATAGTAGCCAACTTAATTATAGCTTATCTTTTTTAATTTTTAATTCACTTTTTATAGAATTACAATTCTCTACCCGCGTGAATTGCTAAAATTAATTTATTTAGGATCAACCGGATTGGTCCTCTACCATCATCATTGGCTAGGATCGATATATCCATGAGATCTGGGTCACAATCTGTATCAACTAAGCAAATTGTTGGAATACCCAGAGTTCTACATTCTTGAATAGTAGTATATTCCCCTTTTTTATTGAGAATTATTACAATATCGGGCAATTTTTTCATGTATCTAATCCCCCCTAGATCCTCCTGCAATTTGTTCAATTCTCTCTTGAGTATTGTTGCTTCTTTCTTCGTAAATCGATCAAATCCTCCCGTATTTTTTTTCATTAAATTTTTGAATTTTTCAAGTCTTGCTTTTGTAGTAAACCAATTAGTTAACATACCCGCGAGCCATTTTTTATTTACATAATGACATCGAGCTGCTAAAGCAGCTAATTTAGTAGCATTAGTAGTTTGATGTTTTTTACCAGCTATCATAAAAAAAATTCCTCTCTTTGCTCCATCAAACACAAAATCATAGGATTCTAATAAAAAACGAGCGGTGTAAGTCAAATTTATAATATGACTATCTTTACATTCTTTAAGAATGTAAGGTGCCATTTTAGGATTCCATTTTCTGGTCTCATGACCAAAATGAACTCCTACTTTTACCATCTCTTTCAAATTGATGTTCCAATTTTTTTTCGTCATTTTGTTTTTATTTTTGACTATGAACTTGAATATCTACATTCCAATGGAATGGGTTAGATTGCTTGCCATAACATACTTGGTACAAGATATTCATTTCATTTTTATTTTTTTTTATTTTAAAAGAACTAACAAGAAATTTTTTCATTTATACAAAATTACTTTTTGACTACTCGTTTTGATTTTTGATTTTTTCTTTTTACTATTTTTTTTTATCACTTTTTCTTTTCTTTTGCTTAACAGATAAAACAGAGACTTTATATTCATTATCAAAGAAAAAATATTTCACTTTATTGATAAAGAAATTTTTGTTCCTTGTTTTCGAATCCATTTTGCTCCTTTTTCCCAAATGGTTGAATCCAGTACTGATAGGTATCATTCCCTCGAGAATAACATTTTCCTTCAAGCCCTTCAACCAATCAATACGACCTTGAAGAGCAGATTTTGCTAGGACCCGAGCAGTTTCCTGAAAAATCGCTTCTAACAGAAAACTTTGAGTATTCAAAGATGCGTTTGTCATTCCCAATAAAATGGTTCGGTAATTGATTCTTTTTTCTAGAGAACGATCCATTATTTGTACTCGTGATAATCCAACGAGTTCTCCAGGTAAAAAAACACTACCTAGTCCATTTTCCAAATTTTTATTTTCTGACTTTTCTACATCGACAACTAAAACTTTCGATGTAATTTGGTGCACAATAATTTCTATATGTTTATCAAAAAATTGTACCCCCTAGGATCAATAAACCTTTTGAATTTCATTGACCAAGTGATTTTTACTATGCTCCATAGTTATTCTAACACTGTTGAATGACCTCCAAAAGTTTCCAAAAAATATTGCCAGGTGTATGTTCAATTTTTTTTATTTTTTTTTTCGATATTGAAGAATTCGAATAGGCTTCTGACAATTGTTCAACTTTAGGAAGACCTTGAATTATATCATTGGATTTTACTCTTTCGTATAAGATAGTTATTAATCTATCTCCTTCGTACATAATTTTCCCATAAAAACTAGTAAGAGTTGCTCCTCGAATACCCAAATAGGGTTTAGCTGATCTAATGATGAAAGATTCCTCATGAACAACTACAATTTGACCAGATCTTTGGATTTTTTTATCTTCGGATATTCATATACTTTCACAAATAAATTGTCCAAGGCTGATTACTGGAAATGTTTTTTCAAAAAAATTGGATAGGGAAAAACACAAATTGAAAATAATATTCCTGCATGAATAAAATTTATAAATTACCCTCTTTTCATCCATAAAGTAGTATTTAGCTACTTGGAAAGTATTTGAGTCATTGTTAGAAATTGAACGTTCAT
>CM021101.1:385508959-385554152 GCA_007115665.2 Sequoiadendron giganteum | reverse complement strand
ATTTAAAAGTCATTTTTTTTACCATACCATGCTCGTGTACACCATCCATATTTTGACTTAAATTATCATAGTTTTCTAAATCCTTTTGGGAAAAGACTCGTGACTCACTGAAGCATGCCTTGGATATTTTTTTGTAATTTTTTATTGAATATTTTTTTTTTTGTTTATTTTTTATTAGACATATTTGTCGTTTAGAAAAATCATCATGTACAACACGCATAAGATTACCTAAAGTTATCATTTTTTTCATTTTTTTTTTAAATTGAAAAGAATTGTCTGAGTTCTGCCCTTGTGTAATCCGTTTGTCAAAATATTATGTTGATCAAAAGTTATTAAAATAGTAAAAAACACTGATATTTAAAGTTTATGGACCAATTTCATTAGAAATTAATAAAAAAATAGAAAAAATAATCCAATTGTAAAAAAAATTACATATTTGGAATCTACATTGTCTCATCTAAAATGGGTTTTAATTTCGTCGAAATTTTTTGCAAAAAAAGGCGTCAGCCATATGCCCAAACTCAGTATTTTTTTTGACATTGCTAGGACCTTCAATTTGCAAGTCAAATGCAGTCCAAAGCTTTTAGGTCTGGGTCCCAAGCCTTTCCCAAACCAAAAACAAAAGCAAAACCCAACTAAAATTTATAGAATGGAAAATGATCCCGCTTCTACAAAAAAAAATTATGATTTTAAGAAACACGATCCCGTATTTTAAAAAGCGGGATCCCGTTTTGAAAACGAGATCCCATTTCTTAAAATCATAGAAAAAATATTTTTTAAGAATTTAAGAAATGGGATCCCGCTTTTTAAAATACGGGATCTCGTTTCTTAAATTCATAAAAAAAAAATTGAAACGGGATCCCATTTTTGGCTCAAGGTCCCGAACTTAAACGAGATCCTGTTTTTTGCAAGCGGATTTCATTTTTTTGCCTAAGGCAAAAACTTCCACGTTTCGTGGACTCATCTTTTTGCTTCTACCCATAGAAAAGGGATATACAAATAAGAACTAGCTCCAATGAAAGAGCGGAATAAATTAGATTAGTAAATAATACTACTCCCATACCTCCTAATATAAGACTTAGCATTTGAGGAGCCAAAATAATATCATATATTGATTCAGGTCGATTCATTATGTGCACAATAAGTTTAAATATTATTTCCTCCCATTCATTCAATAAAAAGTGACCCCATTTACCTATATGCTATACTGGATTTGTACTTGAAATATTTCATTTGATATGGGCACTGATTCATTAATCTATAGTTCAATAATAGATTCTAATCAATCATACATGTGACATTAATCATGAAATGTCAATAGGATTTATAATTCCTGACTTGTCAAAAAAGTATTTTATTTATCAGATATTCTTTGATCGGAACTCAATCTGAATAATCGTAGAAGTGATTGAATAATCCAATTTGTTCGTAGTTTCTTTAGACACACTAAGTTAATATGTTGAGCTCAGAATTGTTTGAATTGTTAAATCTTCAACAACCGATATAGGTAAACATCCTAAAGCAATATGATCATAATTTAATTCATGACGATCATAGGTCGAAAGTTCATATTCTTCAGTCATCGCCAGGAAATTTGTGGGACAATATTTGACACAATTCCCACAAAAGATACAAATTCCAAAATCAATGCTATAATTTTCCAATCATTTTTTCCTGATACCTATTCTGACTTTCCAATCCACAACAGGTAGATTTATCGGGCATACACAGACGCATACTTCACAAGCAATACATTTATCAAATTCAAAGTGGATCCTTCCGCGAAATCCTTCTGATGGGATCAATTTTTCATAGGGATATTGAATAGTAATAGGTAAATGATTCATATGATATAAGGTAACCATAAAACCTTGACCAACGTATCTTGCAACTTGTATTTCTTGTTCACTATAATTCATAAACCCAGTTACCATGGAGAAAATGTGTAAAATCTCCTTGAATAATAATTTCATAGAAATTTATTTCTCTTCATAGATCAGATCTATCAAATTTGGAGATATTGCAGAATTGAGAATATAGAACCTCTTCACGAAGCAGAAAAGAAAGTTAATCACAATAAAATAAGTTGGAAAGAAGCTATTAGTAATAGATTACCCACAACAATAGGTAAAATAAATTTCCACCCAAGATCCAATAATTGGTCCATTCTTATCCTAGGCAAGGTCCATCTTGTCGTGATAGAAATAAATAAGAACATATAGGCTTTAGCTAATATAATTAGGATCCTGATTGTTATATTAACGACCCCGCTAATTCCAGAAATAGAATCCCATTCAAAATGTTCTAGAATGGGTAGGAATGGAATTGATAAGTTCCATCCACCCAAGTAAAGAACTGTTACAAAGAATGAAGAAGCTAATAGATTTAGGTAAGAAGCAATGTAAAATAAACCAAATTTGATACCCGAATATTCAGTCTGATATGTAACGCCCCACCACGCAACCATAGAGGAAGTTGCATTTAACTACTTAAATGGAATCATTTTTTTTTTAAAAAGGATAAATAATAAGTAAGTTAATTAATTAATGCCAACAACCTCTAAGGTTACGAGACAAAGGTTATATAGAACCTCAACAAAACACGAATATAAACTATGACAATTATTTAATTGATAAATTTACACATACATTCTAAGTAAGGTGAAATAACAACAAACATAAGATAAGACTTTCAATTTCATTAATCCATTCAAAACCATAAGATTACAATCACTCATTCCCCGAATGAGGCAATTCCAATAACATAGGGTTACAATTACAAATTCCACCTCGATAACAAGAGGGGTAATGATAACATGAATAATGGAAGGATAACTAGAAAGAACAGCTACTGAAACAACCACGAGCTCTCCAACTAGAAGTCTCGTCCACACGAACAAGGAGAAAACCCAACGGAGTAAGGTGCACGTTCCACCCAACCAAGTGGAACCCAAAGGTCCACCCCCCATGCTAGGAGATAGTAACCAAAATCTCTAACCAAGGACGTCTACCTCTAGACATTGGCTAACATAACCATACCCCCATGGGAGGCGGCTGAGGGGAGCCGCACCCTGCGTGCACCCCGCCCCCTCCTTACCTGCGCACAGCTGCCATGGAGGACGACTGTGTTTACACACAGTCACCCCCATTCATGGGGGTCAGCTGTGTATAAACACAGCCACCCATGGGGCATGCGACCAAGTAGGTACGCCTCCCTTTGAATTAGGGTTGGCTTTTGTTTTTTTATTTTATTTTTTATTTATTTATTTATTTTTATTATTTAATATTAAATATTATATATGTCATAATATTAAATATTAGTATTTAATATTAATATTTATGTTATTTTAATATTAGTTTAATAATGAAATTTATTATTTATAATATTATAATAATGATATTAAGACATTTGTTATGTTTTTTTTTTACATTAGTGAAATTGGGATTAAAGGTGGAGAAATAATTAATTAATTAAATAAATAATTAAATAGTTCTTAATTGCTTTTGCAAGGGGATTTTTTTTTCTTGGGCAAATTGATTGGGCAAATCGAATTTATATTTTACTATGGCGTGTTTTTTTTTAATATTAATATTAAATCAATGGCATATTGAAAGGTTAAACATGATTTGACAAGAAATGTGTTGGCATCTTATTTAGTTAACAAATGATTTTGCCATAGACCTTTTCAACTTCTAACATCTTATCCTGAAGCTTAGATGTTAAACTATTCCTGTTATCATGGAACAATAGTGAAACTTGAACATTGGAGTTGAATTTTATTCCTTTCCTGATTTATTAAATGCGGTGAATTACTGAATATTAATGAGGAAATGGGTTTAGTGAACCCAAAGTAGGATTTCATTTTTGTCTTGAATATTGACCTGTTCGTGTCGTCATTGGGATATGTAAGCATGGTACTTGTAAGTCTTCCAAATAGGGTCCTTTCTTATGGGGGGTTGTCATGTCAGGTTGTCAACCTATTTTGTACCCTTGGGAAGCATGTAGTAAGTTTTCAATCATTACCCGGTTTCCACGAATGGGGGTGTATTTTGTTTTTGGTATTAGGGCGGATTATGGGATCCGTATCTCCTTGTAAGGAGTGGCCTTGTTCTATGTTATACCTCCTAGAGTTGGAATGGTTGGAACACCTTTGTTGCATGTCACTTTTGGGTATCCTTGGGATTGTGGAGCTGTTCCACGTGTCATCATAGGGGAGTGGCTTGTAATGAGGGCCGACACATGACGTGGTGCCAGGATAACTCATTACAAGTTAGTTAATCCAGTGATAACTAAATTAATCTATTGGGAGCATCAAACACTTAATAAGATAATTATGCCTCGCTCATGCATGCAAGGGCTTGTAAAGACTTGGGTTGAGATGGGAAGGCTTGGAATGGCAAGATTGTTACCTTGTCACTACAAAAGGTAATTGATTCCTCATTGGTTTACATGAGGGGCCGAAAGTCATTAGAGGTTACCAGGATAACCTAGTTTGGGGGTCGGGGCCTAGGAAGACTCACCAGGATAACCTATGTGATAATGTGATGACACTTCTCCTAGGTCGACAGTATGTTCACATCAGTGATGCAATTGATCAAGTAATTTCTAGAAGCATTATAACCCTGTTGTTAAGTGTTGATACTATATTTATTTCAGTATGGTTATGTTAGCCTATGTCTAGAGGTAGACGTCCTTGGTTAGAGATTCTGGTTACTATCTCCTAGCACGGGGGGTGGACCTTTGGGTTCCACTTGGTTGGGTGGAACGTGCACCTTACTTCGTTAGGTTTTCTCCTTGTTCGTGTGGACGAGACTTCTAGTTGGAGAGCTCGTGGTTGTTTTAGTTGTTCTTTCTGGTTATCCTTCCATTATTCATGTTATCATTACCCCTCTTGTTATTGAGGTGGAGTTTATAATTGTAACCCTATGTTATTGGACTTGCCTCATTCGGGGAATGAGTGATTGTAATCTTATGGTTTTGAATGGATTAATGAAATTGAAAGTCTTATCTTATGTTTGTTGTTATTTCACCTTACTTAGAATGTATGTGTAAATTTATCAATTAAATAATTGTCATAGTTTATATTCGTGTTTTGTTGAGGTTCTATATAACCTCTGTCTTGTAACCTTAGAGGTTGTTGGCATTAATTAATTAACTTACTTATTATTTATCCTTTTTAAAAAAAAATTATTTCGTTTAAGTAGTTAAATGCAACTTCCTCTAGGGTTGCATGGCGAGGCGTTACATGATAACCCGCTACCAATTCTTCTTCCACTTTTGGTAAATCAAAGGGAAATATCTCACATTCTGCCAGAGATGAGATAAAAAAAGATAGAAACCCTATAGGTTGGCACCACAAATTTCATCCTAAAAAACCATATCTGCACTGTGCTTCAACTATATCTATTGTACTTGAACTTTTGGATAATTATAGTCGACAGAGACACCACTATTTTCATCTTTATTCCAAAATTGTACGTGAAACTTTCAATTCATACGGCTTCTCACTGGTCATTAAGAAATAAAGAACACAATAAAAAAAGCACCAAAATATTCATAAATTGAACCAATGAGATTTCGTCTGCTACAAATAATAGGAGCTTTTGAACCTATCTCAGCCTTCACTACTTTTTTGTGGGAGAAAGAAAAATGTGTAAAGGATAACTTCGTTCTGGATAGCCATTATTTTTTAAGTAGATAAAAACATATTCTAGATCAAGGTTATGAGGAAGTTCTACTTGATCATCCCTACCAATGTCAAGTCCTTATTGTTATCCCATGTTTATGAAAACATCTCTGGTCTAGATATCAGTTTATTTTTTTAACTAATCTTTTTTATATCTTGGTGTTTCTGACCATCTACCTTTGCTTCATTTTTGGTATATATGACAGTAACTTCATACTTTTTTCCTTTGCCTCCCCGCTGTTGGGCCCCAATGACTAATATATGAACTGGGATACACAGTTTTCACTGATTGTGCATGCTCTCACTCTTGTACATGGGGGATGGGACTTAATCATCTTACTGCAAGATTTGTAAACTGTTTGATCTCACCCATATGACTATCTAGTTTTTTGATCGGAATGAAGGATCAATATTCATCCCATTCACTTCTGTTTTTCCCTCTTTTTATTTCTTCTACTAACTAAAAAGAGGGAAAAATAAATTTCATATTCCAACGAATCACACGTAGAGATATAGATAACACACATAAAGCTAAAGGAATTTCGTAACTAATAGCTTGAGCAGCAGCTCGGAGACCACCTGAAAAAGAATATTTATTATTTGATCCATATCCTGCTATAAGCAGTCCAAGGGGAGCAATACTTGAAATGGCAATCCAAAAAAAAACGCCTATACTAAGATCAATTAAAACAATATGGCGACCAAAGGGAACTACTAAATAGCCTAAAAAAATAGGTATGACCACTACCGCTGGTCCAATACTAAATAACCAAATATCCCCCCTAGATGGAATAATATCCTCTTTTAGCAGTAGTTTGATTCCATCTGTCAAAGCTTGAATAATTCCCAAAGGACCGGCGTATTCAGGTCCAATACGTTGTTGTATTCCCGCAGATATTTTTCTTTCGAGCCATACAATAACTAATAATCCTATCGTAATTCCCAATAGAAGGATAATTATATCAATTAGAATCCATATAAGACTAGAGATTTCTTTTGAAAATCCCAATCGAGAAAATAAATTGATAGCTTGTTCTTCGAAATCTGCTATATTAATCACCATTTTAACGATCAACCTCTCCCATAATGATATCTATACTACCCAAAATCGTCATGATATCGGCTAATTTCATCCTTTTAACCAGTTGAGGAGGAATCTGCAAATTAATAAAACCAGGTAGTCGGATTTTCCATCTCCAGGGAAAAATATTATCATCTCCTATAAAAAAAATTCCTAATTCACCTTTGGGAGCTTCTACTCTCATGTAATGTTCTTGTTTTGATAATTCAAAAGTAGGGGAAGGTTTTTTACTAATAAATAAAGATTTAAAATCGTTCCATTGCGAATCTTTTCCCTTATTTAAACATCGAACCTCTAAATTCTCATATGGACCTCCCGAAATTACTTATGGGGCCTATCTAATTATTTTTTATAGATTCTTTCATTTCCCCGATTCGAAGCAAATAACAAGCTAACGAATCTCCTTTCTTCCATTGTATTTCCCAATCCAATTCATCATAAAATTCATAATGATCCACTTTACGAAGATCCCATTGGATTCCGGAAGCTCGTAGCATGGGTCTTGATAAACTCCAATCTATTGCTTCTTCTCTACTAATAATGCCTACTCCCTCCACTCATTTCAAAAAGATAGGATTGCGTGTAATAAGCCTTTCATATTTTGTCACTTTTGGAAAGAAATAATAGCAAAAATCTAAGCATTTATCTATCCAACCGTAGGGTAAATCTATAGCTACTCCTCCAATATGGAAATAATTATGCATCATTCGCATGCCCGTGGAAGCTTCAAATAAATCATATATCATTTCCCTCTCTCTTAAAATATAAAAGAAAGGAGTATGTGCACCAATATCAGCCATGAAAGGTCCAAGCCATAACAAATGAGAAGTTATATGACTTAACCCTAGCATAATCACTCTGATATAGCTAGCCCTTTTAGGTATTTGAATATTTTCCAATTTTTCTGGCGCATTAACCATTATCGCCTCTATGAACATAGTAGCTAAATAATCCCATCATATTACATAGGGGAGATATTGAACAATTATTCAATTCTCAGCAATTTTTTCCATCCCTCTATTTAAATAACCTAATATAGGTTCACAGTCAATAACATCTTCACCATCTAGAGTAACAATAAGTTGAAGAACACCACGCATTGATGGATGATGAGGACCCATACTTACCATCATAAGGTCCTTCTCCGTAGCAACCATAATCATAACTCTTCCCTGGTTTTTTCAAAAATAAATGAGAACAAAAGAAAGAATGACTCATTAGGATCCGGAATTTAAAAAACCACAATTAGATCTAACAATTTCGTTCTAAATTAACGCGGCCCACAAATATTTAATTGACCAATTAAATTTTTATAGCAAAGTCTATCTTTCTTGAACAGATAAATCAAAAGTTGTTTATGTTTACCCACATTTTTCCACAAACCTCTTTAGGATGAGTAGTCTCTTCCGTGTAGGTCCAAATGTTTAGTAAGCCTTTTAATTCGACTGGTTAAATAACATACTTGAGATTCAACAGATCCTTTTTGTTCTCTAAGAATCAAAGAGGGGCGAACGGACAAATTTTTTATCATAAAAAATATATTCCGAAGTTCAATATTATTTATTTAATTTAGAGTAAGAAAAAAGAATGAGATCCATTTCTTTTTTTTTCATGGTCTATATATTCCTACGTTTCGATCGACTTTCTCTTCGGCATAGATAAATAAACTGCAAGTTTCATAAAATAAAGCTACCAACAAGATTTAATGTCGGAGTTTCTTCGGGATTATTAAAAATAATGATGCACTTTGATCCTTTTCCATTGGGAAAGCAAAAAAAGGGATGACGAAATGATTTACAAATTCCCCATATTTAAAAGAGGTCAGAGAGAAGGGCTGTAGTGGAACTAATTATAGAAACATTTCCCTTCTGCCTGACCATCCTTCCAAGTATTTCAACCTCCAAGAGATAAAAAGATTCGGATTGCTCCTCTCTAGGGTCTTAGAGAGGTGTCCTCTATTTGCTAATTTTACGCATCAGGGGGATCTACGGGGGGCCAAAATTCGTATATGGAGGGCCATGTCATATCTAGCATATACTTCTCCTCCTCTTCTATGGAGGAAGGAAAACCCTTGGGTTTTCTTTTTGGTGAATTGACAAGAAATATCTTCCAATCACCATCACCGTAAATCTCAAGCTCAAAATAAATATACTCACTCTTAACATAAGAAAGTGCTTTTTCTGCAGCTCGATATGCTTTTTTCTTCCAAACATTCTTACAATTTTTTGGAACCACCATAATATGGTTTTAATTTATTTATTAGTTCGATGTGAAGGACATTTGAAGAACAAAAACTTTAATGCAACTCCTCCAATTATAATTATTGAAAATTGAAATAAATAATGTATTTTAACCTCGTTGTTCTTCTGAAACATATTTTAGAATATAAACCTGAACTCTTGCCATAATACAAATTAATAATAATTTCAATTTTTACATATGTATATACTCACGAATTTTGAGCAAATGAAAAGCCACTATGTCATTTTAACAGATTCAATTATTTCTTATCTTAGGAATTAAAATTGGTTTAATCTTCGATTAAGTTCTAACTACTATTCATCTACAATACCAGACTAATAGTCAGTACCTAGACTAAAAAAGAGTTCCTTCTTGCTCATCTTACAAATATTTGATTAGTATTAGTATTGATCTGTTTCAATATGATATTTGCAAAAAAAAGATGAAAAAAAGTCATCAATAAATATGAAATCGATAGGATTCCATCCCATATTCTATCGTTCTTCTTTATTCAAGATTTGTTGTTTTTATTTTATTCTCTTCAAGATCTAGTGGATTGGAAACTAAGAATGTGGAAACTATTGAGAAGAATGATTTAATCTTCCTATGGAATTTATATACAAATATGCTTGGATCGTACCTTTCCTTCCGCTTTCAACTTTTGTACCAATTGCATTAGGATCCTTATTTTTTCCAGGAGAAACTAAGAGTGTTCGTCGTACATGGGCTCTTATTAGTATTTTTCTGTTAAGCGTAGCTATGTTTCTTTCTTTCAATTTGTTCTTGCAACAGATTACTGGTGGTCTCGTCTATCGCTATTTTTGGTCCTCAGTTATCAATAATAAGTTTTCATTAGAGTTGGGATATTTGATTGATCCACTTACTTCCATTATGTTAGTTTTAGTTACAATAGTTGGAACCATGGTTATGATCTACAACAATAATTATATGTCTCATGATAAAACATATGTGAGGTTTTTTTCTTCCCTTATTTTTTTCAATGCTTCTATGCTAGGACTAGTTATTAGCCCTAATTTATTACAAATATATATTTTTTGGGAATTAGTAGGAATGTATTCCTATTTATCGATAGGTTTATGGTTTATGCAACCCAGTGCAGCTAATTCTTTTCAAAAAGCATTTATAACTAACAGTGCGGGGGATTTTGGACTCTTATTAGGAATCCTAGGTTTTTATTGGGTAACAGGTAGTTTTGAATTTCAATATTTGTCTGAAAAATTAAACGATTTGATTGTCGTTGATGGGGTTGGTTCATTTTTTGTTACTTTGTGTGCTTTTCTCTTATTTTTAGGTCCAATAGCCAAATCTGCATAATTCCCACTTCATGTACGGTTACCTGATGCTATGGAGGGGCCTACTCCTAATTCAACTCTTATACATGTTGCTACTATGGTAGCAGCAGGAATTTTTCTTGTAGCTCGATTGTTTCCTCTTTTTAAAGCTCTACCTTTAATAATGTATATTATCTCTTGGATAGGTGGAATAACAACCCTATTGGGAGCTACTATGTCTCTCGCTCAAAAATATCTTAAAAGAGGCTTGGCTTATTCTACTATGTCTCAATTAGGTTAAATGATGTTAGCTCTAGGGATAGATTCATATCAAATCACTCTGTTCTATTTGATTACACATGCTTATTCCAAGGCATTATTGTTCCTAGGATCTGGATCAGTAATCCATTCCATGGAACCCATTGTTGGATATTGCCCCAGTAAAAGTCAGAATATGGCTCTTATGGGTGGTTTAAGGAAATATATGCCAATTACAGGAATCACTTTTCTTTTAGGGACACTTTCTCTTTCTAGTATTCCACCTTTTGCTTGTTTTTGGTCTAAAGACTAGATCCTTAGTGATAGTAAGTTATATTCCCCCATTTTTGGGGGGATAACTTGGTTCACGACAGGATTAATTGCCTTTTACATGTTTCGTATGTATTTACTTACTTTTGAAAGGGACTTCCGCGTGAATTTAGTTAATTCATATATCAACCATATTACATTATATTCGAATTCTATGTGGGGAGAGGAGGAATCTAGAATATTAAGTAGAACAAGAGCGGATTCTATGTTGAATCAAATTATAGGAAGGAATAATTCCTTTTCCAAAGAAGAAATTCAAATTTCAAATAAGATGGAAGGATTGTACAAAAATAACAGAGGTTTGGTTGTCACTTATCCTTTCTTCCATAAGGGTTTTGCATATCCGAAAGAATCGGGCAAGGCAATGCTATTTCCTTTAGTTGTCTTGGGAATATTTACTGCATTTGTTGGATTGATAGGAGTTCCTTTTTTTCGAAGCGGAATGAGTTATGACATATTATCTCAATGGTTTACTTCATCGATGACCCGTTTTGATAAAAAACATCTTGAGAATTGGTCTGAATTTTTCATAGATGCAATCCCCTCAGTTGGTATAGCATTTCTCGGTATATTGATGGCCTATATTCTATATAGACCTATTTACTTCTTATCAAAGAATGTATATCATAAAACAAATCCTCATATGAAGATTATTATGGACCAATCGATTAATATTCTATATAATTGGTCTTATTATCGAGCTTATATAGACATATATTATGACATAATCTTGATTAAAGGTATACGAGGATTAGCTGAAACAAGTCATTCATTTGATCAATGAGCAATTGATGGAATCCCAAATGGAGTAGGTTTTTTAGGTCTTTTTGTAGGGGAGGGAATGAGATGCTTAGGAGGGGGACGTATATCTTCCTATATATTTTTCTCTTTATTTTGTATATTAATATCCATTTAATATATTACTATTCATTTTGATAATTTCTATTTTCATTCTATCCATAGAAAATTAGAATGTATATAAATTGTGCTCTTTATCAACATTAATGCATATCACATAATCCTTTTGAAATATCGTTCCCTGATTTATTCTTTAAGATAATAAAATATTGTTAATTAATATTATTCACCAATTTCATCAACTCGTTTACATGGAACAGATAGATATAGAGATAGAAAATGGAAAGATGATGAAAAAACTTATTGAAATGCTTCCTAAAAAGGATAGACAAATAGGTGAGTAATTGATCTGATGAAGGTACGATTGCTGATATGAGATACATCTACATACTTTACGACTTTCCAATACTTTATTTAACAAAATAAAATCCCCGAGCAGATCAAATAAATTACCTTAGCTCACTCATAATTTGATATAAATGAGCGAGCTAGCTCCGGGTTTTAGATTATCCTCAATCTACACGTGGATGTTGGTAACATTTCCAGGATAAAATGATCAATGAGATTAAGATCAATAGTTAATATATATATATATATGTCAAAGTGAATAGAGGTTTAATCTAATTCAACTCTAGAAAGTGGACAATTTTTTTCCTCTTTTTCTGGTCCGATCTCTGTTATCGACAATATCTTATTCATAATTTGGATAATTTTCTACTTGTTCATAAAAAACAAGTGCTTGAAGAAAAAGACTCGTCAAATAGGATTTGAACCTACGACCAATCGATTAGCAGCCGACCGCTCTACCACTGAGCTACTGACGAATAACAAAGGTATGAAGTCTCTATATATGTCATTTCTTTGAAACAACTTATGACAAGTGCATCAACGATTGAAAAATTCAACAAAAAGGTTTATTCGAAAGACATTCACCTTCTTATGCCTATTCTAGGGTATATTATAAGCATAATAGATTATGATAGCAATCCCTCCTTTGTTTGTTTCTTTGAAAATCCTTCGGGACAAGGGGAGGCGGCGGTCAAACACCACCACAAATAACTGTTATATATAATATAATTTTAAACATATTCAAAATAGTAGTATAGGCCATGTACAGACCCTTACTGAACTTTTTTTAGTAAAGTTCAAAGCTTCAACTCAATTGAAGCTATTGGTATGCGCAGTTCTCTTACTAGTTCGAGAGCAGTTATAGTCATTTTATTCTATATTCTATAGAACTGCTAGAGATACTCATAGTCTCTCTATAGTGGACTGTTGTGGGTGAGGAGGGATTTGAACCCCTTACACCGTGGTTTGTAGCCACGTGCTATAATCCTCTAACCTATAGGCCCCATCTCCACAAGATCACAAATATTCCATCTCACAGTATGGAATGGGAAAAAAAGAATGTCGGGGTTGGGTTTATTTTGAAAAATAAGTAAGATTTTTTTTTATTATTCTGGCATTGAGCTATTTTTCCACAGGCCTTCCCCTGCAGTATTGTCACCATAGTAAAGTTTAACCACCAACTTTGGGATGGATTGGTGTGGTTCCCCTACGCCTGAGACACTAGAATTCTAAATCATAAATGAAGAAGGCCATAATTAGATAGTACTTGCCGAGTTCTCTTCTCTACTTCGTGGGGCTTTTCAGGCCCTAAAAGTAGAGAAACTCGGAATGATATGAATGGAGCTATGCAATAAAAACTTCTTGGATTCTCTTAGCTTCTTTTTTAGAAAGAAAAAGAATCATTTTTCATATTAGATTAGGATTCAGAAAGAATCAATTTTTTTTTATTCTTTATGACATATGCAGGACCCAATCAGATCAATCGGGTCATGTAGTAACAAGGTTCAAATCTTCTGCTCTCTTAGGATGCCTCAGCTGCATGCATCACTGCACTTCCACTTGACACCTATCATCTAATAAACGGCTCGTGTCACCATGACCTTCTGAGAGCACTCATCTTGAGGTGGCCTTCTTACTTATAGGTGTTCATCAATTATCTGCTCCACACTTGGCTACCCAGCATCTACCAAGGGCACAATAACTGGTACACCAGAGATGCGTCCTTCCCAGTCCTCTCGTACTAAGGAAAAGTCCTATCAATTCTCTAACGCCCACACCGGATATGGAATGAATTGTCTCATGACGTTCTGAACCCAACTCATGTACCGCTTTAATGGGCGAACAACCCAACCCTTGGAACATACTACCACCCCAGGTAGCGAAGATTCGACATTGAGGTGCCAAACCTTCCTGTTGATGTGAACTCTTGGGGAATATCAACCTGTTATCCCTAGAGTAACTTTTATCCATTGAGCACTGACCCTTTCACTTGGCATCATCGGATCACTAAGGCCGACTTTTGTCCCTACTCGACGGGTCGGTCTTGTAGTCAAGCTCCCTTTTGCCTTTGCACTCGAGGACCGATTTCTGACCGGCTCGAGGAAACCTTTGCACAACTTCGTTAACTTTTGGGAGGCCTATGCCCCATAGAAACTATCTACCTGAGACTGTCCCTTGGATAGTAGGTTCAGTCGTAAGGTTATAGTTTTTTCTCTTCTATAGTGGTACCTCACTGATGGCTCATGCCCCCCCAAAAGAGGGCCTTCTTCGCCTTCCACCTATGCTACGCAACAAGAGCCCAAAGTCAATCCCAAGGAATAGTAAAGATTCATAGGGTCTTTCTGTCCAGGTGCAGGTAGTCGGCATCTTAAAAAACATGTCTATTTCACTGACTCTCTCTCTGAGATAGTGGCCAGATTGTTACACCTTTCATGTAGGTCGAAACTTACCCGACAAGGAAGTTCGCTACCTTAGGATGGTTATAGTTACAACCGCTGTTCATCGGGGCTTCGTTCGTTGGCTTCCCTATCATTAGGTCACCAGATTCCTTAACCTTCTGGCATTGGGCAAGCGTCATCCCCCATACATCGTCTTACAACTTTGTGGAGACTAGTGTTTTTGGTAAATAATCGCCCGGGCCTGGTCACTGTGACCTCCCTATCTACAAGGAGGCACCACTTCTCCCAAAGTTATAGAGCTATTTTGCCGAGTTCCTTAGAGAGAGTTATCTTGCACCCCTAGGTATTCTCTACCTACCTACTTGTGTCGGTTTCAAGTACAGGTACCCATTTGTTGAAGGTCGTTCGAGCTTTTCCTGGGAGTATGACGTGGGTTACCCAGCATGTTTCCATGCTGGAATTCATTAATACTCGGACATTGGCTCGGGGCATTTTCTCTACGCCGTTTTGACCCTGCTTTTTTGGGGTCACCTTCTGACCTTGAACCTCAGAACCATATTAAGGGCTAACTTAGCCTACTCCATCCCTCGGGACCAACAGAGGGTAGTACAGGAATATTAATCCGTTGTCCATCAACTATGCCTTTCAGCCTGATCTTAGGCCCTGACTCACCCTTTGTGGATGAACCTTGCGAAGGAATACTTAGGTTTTCAGGGCATTAGATTCTCACCAATGTTTGCGTTACTCAAGCTGACATTCTTGCTTCCGCTTCATCCACATCTGCTCACATAGACACTTCCCTTTGAGGTGGAACACTCCCCTACTGATGTATCTTTTATTACATCCCACAGCTTTGGTAGATCACTTAGTCCTGATCATATTCGATGCAAGAGCGCTCGAGCAGTAAGCTATTACACACTCTTTCAAGGATCGCTACTTATAGGCGAACCTCCTGACTATCTTTGCACTCCTACCTCCTTCATCACTCAGTGGTCATTTAGCGGCTTAGCTGGTGATCTGGGCTATTTCCCTCTTGATGATGAAGCTTATTCCCCATCGTCTCACTAGATGACCCTTATTTATCTCTAGTATTCAGATTTTGTCTCCATTTGGTACTGCTCATGTAGCCCGCACTAAAACAGTGCTTTATCCCTAGAAGATCCAGTCAATCACTGCGCCTCAACGCATTTCGGGGAGAACCAGCTAGCTATAGGTTCGAGTGGCATTTCACCCCTAACCACATCTCATCCACTAATTTTTCAACATCAGTCGGTTCAGATCTTTACTTAGCTTCACTTAAGATTCACCTTGGTCATGGATAGATCACCCAGGTTCAGGTCCATAAGTAGTGACAATTCAATTTCCCTATCAAGACTCGCTCTCGCAATGGTTTCGGTGGGTCCCCTTAACTAAGACACTACCTATAAGTCTTTGGCTCATTCTTCAATAGGCATGCGGTCAAATCTCCTCCCATTGCTTGAGCTAATAAATAGGCAAGCGGTCAGATTTCCTCCTACTGCTTGAGAGCGTCACAGTTTCATATTCTATTTCAATCCCCGTTGGGGGTTGTTTTCACCTTTCCCTCACGGTACTATTTCGCTCTCGGTCACCCAGGAGTATTTAGCCTTGCAAGGTGATCGTTCCTGATTCACAAGGGATTCCACATGCCCCATGCTACTTAAGTTAGAGCATAAGTTGTCACGATTCTTTTGGCTACTAGACTCTCACCATCTAGGGTGCGGTATTCCACCCACTGCTTTGCCTAGCAGCATGATGCTTAGATTGCTCTCCCACAACCCCATTTTAATAGTTTAGGATGATCCCATTTCGCTCACCACTACTACGGGAAGCACTTTTTCTTTCTCTTCCTCTGGCTACTAAGATGTTTCAGTTCACCAGGTTGTCCCTTGTCTACCTATGGATTCGACAGATAGTTAAAAAGGTTAACCTATTCGGGAATCTTTGGATCTATGCTCAATTTCCACTCCCCGAAGCATTTCGTCGCTTACCACACCCTTCTTCATCTCTAGGTGCCTAGGTATCCACCGTAGGCCCTTTAGTTTTTTGAACCTTGTCACTCAAGGCCGTCTTAAGGAGCTACCATACTAAAGACATGAAAGCATCTTATCAACGTCCATAAACGATAAATCATAGATAAAACTATCGATTTTGACTGATCTAACACGCAGAATCATCATAGGATGGAGATAAGTGGACTCGAACCGTTGACATCTACCACAGGGTCAACCATTGTCTATTGGACCTTCTTGATTAATTATACTATAGAAGGCCAACAATCGACAATAGCCTTCCCCCTGAACACAACTCACAATTTTTATTGTACTGTGCTCTCCAAAGAGCAACTCCTCCCAAAAGCAAAAGTTGTTGACCCTAGGAATTCTTGAAGTTTTGAAGAATTGAAACTTCGGAAGAACCAGGAACAAAAAGCTCTTCTTTTTTCCACCCGACTCTTTGGTCGAGTGCCCTTCTCTGACCCTTCCTGCCCAATTGGAAGGGACAGCTAATGCATTCCACTTCTCAAATCAGGGTATGTGGTCAGTCTGTGACCCTTGGATGCTGAAAGCATCCTTGGAGCAATCTCGTAGTTCCTGCGGGGTGGAGATGATGGGGTTGGTCCATGGCATGAATTTTCCTTCTGCCCCATTTTTGGGGCTAAAAAGGGTTGAAGGGAGATAATACATCAAGTTTTTCGCAAGGGCCAACTTGATCCTCTTCCCCGGAGATCGGATCCCTAGGAGAGTAGCCAACTCCAACTATGGGCCATGTACAATCCATACTAGATCTACCAACTACCCACCCTACCTTCTCTACGTTCTTGACAGTCTATCTTCGTCTCAATAGAGTTTTTCAGTGGCATGTTATGGTTCTTTCCCCCATTACTGATAAAAAGTGAGCCACTGGTTCAGGTAAAAAATACTATCATTACCATCTAGACAATCAGACATCCAACTCGTAATCGCAACAAACCAATTGTAAAAGTGGAGCTCTACCAACTGAGCTATATCCCCATAGATGGCCAAATGAAGTAGGCAACAATCCTACTACATACCACATAATGGGTGGGCTATCCTGGGCTTGAACCAGAGACCTCGCCCGTGAAGTAAATCATTGCACTTATGATTAGATGAGAATCAGTTCTCTCATCATTCAGGAGTGACTCATCCTTCCTGAACACAACATGCAATTTTTTCGTTGTACTATGCTCTCCAAGTGTACTTGTTCCCCTTCCTTCTTCTTCGCCAACAACAAGAAAATAAGTCAAAACTTTGATGAGAAGAGAAAATAAGGCGTTAATAAGATTCTCCTAACCCAATCTTAGACACTCCAAGATCCTTTTTATTCTTCTTCTCTCATCCTTCATTAGGAGATGAATAACGATTGACTAATGCACTGATCTGGGAATTGTTCATAGTCATTGAGCGAGTGGAAGACCAAGGAAGTATTTCCAATATTTTTTCACCCCTTCTTATAATTAGAAGTAGTCTCCTAGTTGGATAAGAGTCCTATACTATAGATTTCCCATATCCTATGAAAAAAGTATGAAAAGACTCGAATGATATGATCCCTCTGTCACCCTAGAATAAAAGGTGATCTCGTAGTTCTTGGTCTATGAAGATGCATTGTTAGGTGATTTTTACACATTTAGGCTTACTTAATAATAAGAACTTCAGCCCGTGCTCGAGAGATAGCCTTCCACACACTAATAAGATATGTATGGATTCTCGAGAAAAGAGTAGCTAAAATACTTGGCAACCCAGGTTCGCTCAGATCCCATGAATGAATAGAAAATTTGATCTACATTTGATCTCACCTTAATCACCCCATCTATCCTTTTGATAAGAAATTAAGGTTCAAACCCTAGTTCAAATAGAAGGAGTATGCCATGCTAATGTGCCCTGGATGATCCACATCTCTGGGTTAGGCGTTGATGAGCACATTGAACTATCCATGTAACTGATAGCCTTCACAGCCCAGGCACAATGACGCAATTATCAGGGGTGCACTCTACCATTGAGCTAATAGCCCAGTAGGCCTCCCCAGTAGTAGGAGAGGCCTGCCAAAAGCAAGTGAAATCCTCTTGCTTGCTTGCCTTTTTTGAGACTTTTTTTTTTGTTTGTGTGCTTTTTTACTTATTTATTTGAAAACTAAATTGCCTTTTTTGAGACTTTGTTTTTTGTTTATGTGTTTTTTTGCTTATTTAATTGAAAACTAAATAATAAACAAGTTTTTATTAAAAAATAAATTAAATAGTTAAACTTAATAATGTTTTTATAAGTATGACATTTTTATTAAGTATGATTTCGACCTCTTGTCCCTCTTAAAAAAGGGACAAGGGAAATAGAGAAATTATTGAAATAATTCCTCTATTTCATAAAACAAACACGGAAAATAGTAAGAGAAAATTGGAATGATAGCAATTAATTCTCTACTTGGCGGGGCTTTTGAGGCCCTAAAAGTAGAGAAACTCGAAATGATACCAATTAATTCTCTACTTGGCGAGGCTTTTGAGGCCCTAAAATTAGAGAAACTTTGAATGATACCTCTACTTGGTGGGGCTTTGGAGGCCCTAAAAGTAGAGAAACTCGAGAAAATAGGAGTCTATCAACTTGTCTCGACCTAGGACAATGAGCTGACTTATGAACTTCACTCTTACTTACGTCACTATCTAGTAACGAACTTCACTACCGATAAACGGAAAAAGACTCCGTCTCTTGCAGATGCATCCTCATGTCACTCGCTCTCTTTTGCGAGTGTAACAGTGTATGAGATCAACAAGCATTAGCTCTCCCTGAAAAGGAGGTAATCCAGTCACACCTTCCAGTATGACTACCTTGTTATGACTTCACTCCAGTCACTAGCCATGCCTTGGGCATCTCCCTCCTTGCGGTTAAGATAATGACTTCGAGCATGGCACACTTCCCCAGTGTGACAGGCGGTGTGTACAAGGTCCGAGAACGAACTCACCGCTGTATGGCTGACTGGTGATTACTAGAGATTCCTACTTCATGCAGGCGAGTTGCAGCCTGCAATCCAAATTGAGGCCAGGTTTTTGAGGTTAGCTTGCCCTCACAGGGTCGCAACTCTTTGTCCCAACCATTGTAGCATGTGTGTCACCCAGGGTTTAAGGGGCATGATGACTTGACATCATACTCACCTTCCTCTGGC
This sequence comes from Sequoiadendron giganteum, assembly GCA_007115665.2. NCBI lineage: Eukaryota > Viridiplantae > Streptophyta > Pinopsida > Cupressales > Cupressaceae > Sequoiadendron > Sequoiadendron giganteum. Next base: position 385,534,472 of record CM021101.1, on the reverse strand, counting down.
TTAACACCGATAGTATGTTCAGGGTTCCAAACTCTATGACAACTAAACACAAGGGTTGCGCTCATTGCAGGACTTAACCCAACACCTTGTAGGACAAATTGATGACAGCCATGCACCACCTATGTCCACGTTCCTGAAGGCACTCCTCTTTTTCAAAAGGATTCATGACATGTCAATCCCTGGTAAGGTTCTTCGCTTTGCATCGAATTAAACCACATCCTCCACTGCTTGTGTGGCCCCCTGTCAATTCCTTTGAGTTTCATTCTTGTGAACATACATCCTAGGTGAGATACTTAACGCGTTAGCTACAACACTATACTAGTCGATATGCACAACACTTAGTATCCATCGTTTATAGCTAGGACTACTGGGGTATCTAATCCCATTTGCTCCCCTAGCTTTTGTCTCTGAGTGTCAGTGACGGCCCAACAGAGTGCTTTCACCTTTTGGTGTTCTTCCTGATCTCAACGCATTTCACCGCTCCACCAGAAACTCCCTCTGCCTCTACCGTACTCTAGCTTGGTAGTTTCTACCACCTATCCAGGGTTGAGCCCTGGGATTTGACAACGAACTTGAAAAGCCACCTATAGACACTTTACGCCCAATAATTCTGGATAATGCTTGCATCTTCTATTTTACTACGACTGCTGGCATAGAGTTAGCCGATGCTTATTCCTCAGATACTGTCATTTATTCTTCTCTGAGAAAATAAGTTTACAACCCATGATCCTTCTTCCTTCACTCGGCATTGCTCCGTCAGGATTTCATCCATTGCAGAAAATTCCTCATTGCTGCCTCCCATAGGAGTCTAGGCCATGTCTCTGTCCCAGTGTGGTTGATCATCCCGTCAGACCAACTACTGATCAGAGCCTTGGTAAGCCATTGCCTCACCAACTAGCTAATCAGACGTAAGCCCCTCCTTGGGCGGATTCCTCCCTTTTCCTCCTCAGCCTACCTTGTAAAGGTACTAACTCTATGGGGTATTAGCAACCGTTTCAAGCTGTTGTTCCCCTCCCAAGGGTAGGTTCTTATGCATTACTCACCCGTTCGCCACTCGAAACACCACTTCCCATCCGACTTGTATGTGTTAAGTATGTCGCTAGTGTTCATCCTGAGCCAGGATCAAACTCTTGATCAAATTCAGAGTTTCATTACTTATTACTTATAGCTCCCTTCTTCATGGATGAAGTCAATTCACAAATCATCTATATAATATTAAGTGCTATATTTAATAGAGATATATATATATATAGATTCTATTAAGTCATGTATATAATCTATATATACTACTTTGTCATCTATATAATCTATCTATTGATGTATATAATCTATAAATACTACTTTTCCATCTACATAAATCTATCTATATAGACTACTTTTGTTATTTTAATGTATTTAGATATTTGAGAAAAGATTGTTGTTATTGTTATTCAAGAGAAAAATATTATTATGACATAAGAAAAAATTGTCATTGTTATTGAGCCATTCTTTATTCTTTTATAAGCTTTTTCTTTTTAAGTAAGAACAACTTTGCTTATTAGAAACTACTAACGTTATACGATGACATAGTAATAGCAAAGAAAGACATTGAATTTTTTTTTGGTCATTTGTATTGTTTACTTCAAACCATATACCCATTATTATTGTTAAATATACATGTATATATTATATATTACTAACAATGTGAGAAATTATGAGTTTTTTTCCTCCATTATAGGATATAATATTCACTGAAAGGTTGATACGTATCAACCTTCTAATGACACGTTAGACTTTATCTTTTATGGTGGGTATGAAATGACATTTCAACTAATTTATTATAAATGTAAACCCCCTAGCCTCTTTTATACCCCCTAGCCTCTTTTTTTCACGATATAAAAAGGAGCGAACAAAAATAAAAAGAGAAGAACTCACATTAGGTTTAGTGATAATCAGTTTTGAATTGATGACTTTCACCATGTCAAGGTGACACTCTACCACTGAGTTATATCCCTTTCCTATCCTCATCTAGAAGGAAAATTGTAAGAACTTCTCAAAGAATCGAGAAACTCCACGAAACTCCATCATTATTCTCTAGAAATTCTATCTTGCTTTCATACTCTTTCAAAACCTCGTCAAAAAAAAGAAAAAATAATGGAATCAGAGGAGAAGTATATGCCAGATATGACATGTCATTTCAGATTAACCATTTATTTAAAGAAAATTTGTAACTAAACTATGTAACCTAGTAGGTAAATTTGTTTTTATATTCTGGATAGAATTATTGTATTTGGATCAACATAATGGAATTAAATTTACTTCATGTTGATTGTCAAGTTTAAACAAGTAGAACCATCTTCTATCGTAGTACAATATTTTTTGTATTGAGTTATCACTTTTCTCTTGATTTGAATAAACAAGATGACTGATACTAGCAATTCAGTCAAAAATAAAAAATTGAGCCAACAACATAGTGAAGTAATTAACTAACCAAAAAATGAACTATTTTTCCCTAGACTTTCTCAATTTATATTGTCGATTGGCGGGCACAGCCGCTCAGAATGAAGAATATATTCTATTGATACATTTTATCATAGGCCATCGAAATAATCTTGAGCAACCAAACCATGCCACCCAAACCAAAGCATGAAAGTCAAAATCTTTTATCAAATCGATTCCTAGTTAAATAATGGATAAGTACATGGATAAGTTCACATTAACCCGTCAATTTTGAATTGAATTTGTGATTAAAAAAAAAATGATATTTCGAGATATAAATAAAAAATGAGCATATTAACAATAATGGATAAAAAAAAAAGGTTTTCATTCTTATTCTTTTTAATAGAGAAAGAAAAATGAATCCCGAAGGAGTCGCATAGTTATTTTGTTATAAAAAAATTATATATATATATAATCATTCATCTTAAAACTCAAAAACTATCTAATCAAGTTTTCATAATGTAGAAAGGGAATACTCAAAAAAATAAAATTTCCTACTTCAAAATAATTAAACGAGAAGCCGTATGAGGTGAAATTCTCATGTACGGTTTTGTATAGTGGTAGTAAAGGTAACTTATCTGTCACCTTTTCCACTATCACCCCTTAGAAACCAAACTCTGCCTTATGCAAATTCATCAGAGTATGATTAACCTCTAAATATGAAATCACTGCTTATATACTTGGTATTGACCATAATTTACAAGAACATTATGTAGTATTAGTAAGAGGTGGAAGAGTTACGAAATTTCCTGGTGTTAAATATCACATAATTTGAGGAGTCTTAGATGTTGTCTCAGTAAAAAATCGTAAACAAGGGCATTCTAGTGCATTGTATATTCTTATTAAGATTTGTATCATGTTATGATGATGCCATGTCAATTGCTAAAAACATGTAAAGTATATGGCTAACCCAATAATGAACGTTTTGTAAGGGGACTAGAGTAGGCTAAAACAAACGATCGTATTAATTTGTAAGGAAATTATATGTCTAAGGTTTAATATTGAATTCATTTCATAAGTTTTTCCCTTACTTAGTGTGTGTTAACATAAAATTTGAAATGTCTTGACCTTTTCAGAATAGGTTTAATTCAAATAGCATTAATTTAAAACACCTTCTCCTTTTTTTTACACTCTTTTAAAAACCTAAGGACTTAATCCTATAGATATAGAAAATACAAGATTTCTAATCATAGCAAAAGAAAGGAAATGGATACTCAATTGAGAATGAGTAAACATAATTTTATGCATAAGAATTATATCTTATATATGCAGATAGAATCATGTGGAAATCCGTATTCGATGAAAGTCATATGTACGGTTTGGAGGGAGATCTTTGATACCTTTAGAGATCCACCCTACAATATAGAGTTAAAAATACGAAATAAGTAATTATTAGTCTTTATGAAATAAATTTATGAACCTTTTTCACACTCATGTCATGCCAAAGTATTGTAGAAAAGAAAATTGATAAATTTGATCTGATTTATCATAATTAATTAGTTAACATGATCGTTAATCGTATTCTGAAACACGGAAAAAAATCATTAGCTTATCGATTTTTTTATCAATCTATAAAAAAGATTCAACAAAAAATAGAGAAAAATCCACTAATTGTTCTACGTCAAGCAATACACAAATTAACTCCCAAATTGATAGTAAAATCAAGACATGTAAGTGGATCGACTTATCAAGTTCCCATTGAAATAAAAAATAAAGAAGGAAAAATACTTGCTATTCGTTGGTTATTAGAGTCATCCCAAAAACGTTCTGGTTGAAATATGCATTTCAAATTTAGTTACGAAATAATGGATGCTGCCAGAGAGAAAGGAAATTCTATATGCAAGAAGGAAGAGATTCATAAAATGGCAGAATCCAATATTTCGTAAAGTTACTAAATCATGATCCGGCCAAAATGAAAAATTTGTTTTCAATTAATACCTTTAAATCATTTTTATGAAAGAATTTCATTTGGTTCTCTTCTATGGAAGTTCCATTTTTCCATAATGTATCTTGATTATCGGCCTATTTCTTCTTCTAGTTATCAATTTCATTTTTTATCAGAAAAAGACAACTTGTTTCTATTTCATCTATTTAACAAGTTTAGTGCTAAGTATAGCGGTTCTGTTATTTCAATGGAGAGAAGAACCTACAATCAGTTTTTTTGGTAATTTCCAAACAACCAATTTTAATAAAATATTTTTGTTTCTCATTTTATTATGTTCCACTTTATGTATTCCTCTATCCGTGGAATACATTCAATGTACATAAATGGTTGTAACAGAATTTTTGTTATTCATATTAACAACTACTCTAGGAGGAATGTTTTTATGTGGTGCTAATGATTTAGCAACTATCTTTGTAGCTTTAGAATGTTTAAGTCTATGTTCTTACCTATTATCTGGATATACCAAAAGATATGTATGGTCTAATGAGGCTATTATGAAATATTTACTTATGGGTGGAACAAGTTCTTCCATTCTTGTTTATGGTCTTTCTTGGCTATATGGTCTATCTGGAGGAGAGATTGAACTTCAAGAAATAGCCAATGGTCTTATCAATACACAAATGTATAACTCTCCAGGAATTTGGAATGCACTTCTATCTATAATGGTAGGAATTGCATTCAAGCTTTCTCTAGTTCCTTTTCATCAATGGACCCCCGATGTATATGAAGGAGTGCGATTCGTTTTACAAATTATTATTTCTAAATCTGTTTTTTAGAGATGTTTCTATTTATAAAAACTCTATAGACACGTGGAAGAAAATACTGTTATCCTTTCTATCAATTGAATAGATTCAATCTTCTACATACACGAGGAAGGTAATAAAAAAAGAGAGAATCAAACGATTATGCTAATCTTTTTTATCACTTAGGAGCTGTGCGAGAAGAAAGTCTCATGCACGGTTCTGAATGAGAGAAAAGAGGGAGAATTCCTCTTTTTGACTTTAACTCCCCCCACCACAGTCGTTTCTTTTATTTTTATTATTTCAAAAGTAGCTGCTTCAACTTTAGCCACTAGAATTTTTGATTTTATTTTTTATTTCTCATTGAACGAATGACATCTTCTTTTGGAAATATTAGCTATTCTTAGCATGATATTAGGGAATTTAATTGCTATTACTCAAACAAGCATAAAACGTATGCTTGCATATTCATAGATAGGTCAAATTGGATATATCCTTATTGGAATAATTGATAGAGACTCAAATAATGGATATGTGAGTATGATAACTTATATGCTGCTCTATATTTTTATGTATTTATGAACTTTTGCTTGTATTGTATTATTCAGTCTACGTATAGGAAAAAACAACATTCAGGATTATGCAAGATTATATATGAAAGACCCTTTTTCAGCTTTGTCTTTATCTTTATGTAGGATTTGAACCTATGATGTCAGGTTTTGGAGACATGCGTTCTACCAAATTGAACTAAGACCACATTTCTTTGAGGCATTTTTTCAAACATCTCACCGTCTTATCTATGCTACCACATTTTCCATACATATCTACCAAAACATTTTATCAAATAGTTCACTTCCTTGCTGCTATGGCTAAAAGCCTAAAACAGGTGCTTTCCAACAAACTATGGATTCTTAGAAAAAATATATCAAAGCAATAGCATAAACAAGGCAGTGAGTTATTTGAAAAAATGTCGGACAATCAATCAAAAAAGAAATGACAGCCAACAAACCAACCTTGAAAAGGTTTACAAGAAAATTACACAGCTTAATGTAATGAAAATAAAACATCACAATCACACATACATTATAGCCGTTGAATTGAAATGATAGTACTAAGTTTCAAATCCAACCTATAAGCAGTAGTAAGGATGGAAATAAGCAGTAGAAAAACCCAGTGGCCAAACTAATCTAAATGTAAAAATGGTTGAAGAGTAGATAAGACAGTTCTTTTCTTCAAAACCAGACGATAACTTGAACAAGTATAGAGTGAGTCGTGGCGAACAAGTTTTGTTGTTAATAAATAAAAACATGAGTCCCAATGACAACTTCCAGGATTTTTTGTCTGTTTATTGTCAACTCCGAATCAGTTGCATGGGCCCACCAAAGCAGTGTGGTATCATCGATATACACACGTCGAATCAGATTTTGTTTCCTTATTTAAATATTATTGTTATATGGCATTTAATATTTTATAATTACTCAACTTTAAATTATTTTTAATGGTTAATATTTTTGAATATACCTAGTTTCATATGTAATGGTGAAAATATCTCTATTATTGATTTGCATTTCTAATCTTTCATTTTTAGAGCTCAAATTTCAATTTAGCTGTTGTTAACTACTTCACTAGCTATTATGAATTGTCTTAGCACTTGTTGATTTATGTGATTGGTGGTTGTATTTAAATATGTTCACTTACTAATTTGAGATCATATAGGGATCATCTAGGAAATCATAGAAAAAATTTATTGAGCACACCTAGAGTTTCATATTGAAGAATAAAAAGCATCTAGCATGACATTTACATTAGAGCACCTCATCCAAGGACCATTGCATGGTTACTTGTTATCCTCAATTCAAATCCATGTTACTATCAAATCCATATATTCATGGAGGTAAACTAGTACAAATATAGACAATTTGTAAAATTAGAGATCTCTGTCTAAGTTAACCCCAAATATCCATATATTTTGTAAGTTGGTTCTTGACATCTAACATGTCACTTATCCATCATCAAATTTTGAGCTAAGTAGGCTATACATAATTTACTTTGCATTTAATTTAGAACTTATTTTAGTAATTAAGAGCTCACTCATTACCCTTATGTTCACCTTTCCAATGGATAAAAATGTATGTGTAACCAAGTCTAAGGAGGTAAGAACCCTAGGAAAAGGACTAATGTCATTTTTAAATGATGGATTTAACATGTCTAAGAAATGAGTTTAGGTTTTGGGAAACTAGTTCACTAAAAGAGTCAAATTAGGTGTTAAGATGATTAAAATATCACACCTCAACTACAATTCTAAATGTCTATTTTTCTCCATTTTAGTTTACGAGTCACTTCACAGGAATGAGGTGGATTGTGGAGCATGAGGAACTCATATGTAGTTTTTTTGATGAATTGTGATGATTTGGAGCATCCTAGGGAAGAAGATAGACTTGTGTGCAATCTTCAAAACTTTGTAGTTTTCTAATTTTGGTGAGTTCACTACTCATATAGCTGGTGGATACGTAAAATTAACTAGAAATATCTTTAAATGCCCCAAAAAACAAGTATTTTATCCATTGAGTTCATCAAGAGTAGTGAATTATTTCTTTGAGAAGAAGTGAATTTGCATTCATGTTCATGCAAAATAAAGAATTTAATAATGAAGGACAAATGAACATAGAAACATAAAAATAAAGCAATTTTACCAACATTCATATATGCCATGATTGATTCACCTTCATTACTCTTCTCTAATTTTCTTTATATGTTAACTTGCCCTCAGATTTGAAGTATGTAAGAATAAGCCTAGTGATAATGACACCAAAATATCGAAGATAGAGGTTGTAGTTAGGGTCAAAATGACAAGGATAAGTCTCTTTTATAGAAAACCAAATTTGAATGATGAAGATCAATGGATGAGATTGCTTTGAGAAGCAAAGAAATAGGGTTAGGGCAAAAATAAGTTTTAGTTAAGGATGGAAAATAGAGATTAAAATGAAATAAGACCTTATCAAGGGTGGAGGTAAATTGAGATAAAAAAGAAGATTGGCATGAAAAAAGAGTAAATTAAATAATTATTTAACTATTTAATTTAAAGGGAAAGCGAAATCAAATTCCACACCACCGACATACCAGTTCATGGACAAGGGAAGAAATGAGGAATGTTCATTAGTTGGTAATGCATGATTCACATTACTACAATACTTCATTTTGATTATATATAATGCAACAACTTTAAATGTAAATTTTCAAAGGTCAAAAATAAGATATTATATAAATCTGATATTTTGGTAGTTGACACTTATGTTCAAAACATGCAATATTAGATATATTGTAGGATTATTACATAGCCATGTGCTCAAAGCATGATCAATTATCCATTATGTATGAACTTATGTAAATATTTTATGATATATTAATATAAAGTCGGTCGTATGCCTTTTATCAAAAAAAAAATAAAAGGAAAGCAAATGATTAAATAATAAAAGCAATTATTAAAAGGTGACTTTCTAAAATATTTGGAAACAATTATTTCATTAAAAGGTGAAAGAAAAAGATAAGTTACTTTAAAATAATTAAAATATTTATTTAATAGTTGAGGGAAAGACGAGAAATAATTAAATAAAATAGAATTTATTTAATTATGAAGAAAAGGTTAATGAAAGCCGACTTTTTAAAATAATTGGAAATAATTATTTCATTGAAAAGTGGAGGAAAAAGACAAGTTACTAAATAATTAAAATAATTATTTAATAGTGGAGGGAAAAGTGAACAATAATTTAAAAAATAAAATTTATTTAATTATGGAAGAAAAGGCTAATGAATAATTAAACAATTAATAATATGCATTTAATTATAGCAAAAAAATAAGAACATGAATAATTAAATAAATAGGAGTTTATTTAATTATAGGGGGAAATGATTAACTAGTGATGCAATTAAGTAAATATAATTTATTTAATTAATCAAAATAAGAATAAAGAAATGAAAATGAATTAATTAAATAGATAAGAATTATTTAATTTATAGAATAAAATGACTTTAAACAATAATCAAATAATTAAAATTATTCAATTATGCAGGGAAGAAGAATTAATGTGAAAAATAATGTTCATGCGTCTAGGACATTTTTGAGTATCTACATTTTGCCCCTCTTTGATACAAATCTGATGGTGGATAATGTAAGGATTGACAAAAATAAATGTTAGCAAGAGTAAAATGTTAGCATGAAGTTAGATGATTGAAGAGGGATTGATATTTTTCTAGATAAATATTAGGCTTGCATGATTATCATCATTGGGCATTGAATTATATCAAATGGATAATAAAAACCATAGTATGGCATATACCAAGGTGTGCAATGTTAACCCTTTTCTAAAACAAACACTTAACAAACAAGGAGTTTCATGACTCATACTAGGAACCTAGTTGCTCTAGTCTTTTTTCCATGATAAATCACAAACAACAATCAAAGAGAAAACATTTCATGAGACATCATCACACCTATAAATACTTCTTTCGACATCGTCAAGGTGCATAGTAACATGACCAAAGATAAATCAATAAAATATAAGACAAATTGGACCAACAAAATCAACAACCATTTAGATTGTTTGCCAATGTTTGTTTGTTGATAGAATTGGTGGAATTGATTTGACAAATAGATTGATAACATTTGGTTTCAGGAAAGGAAATGTGTTGTATAAGACATTAAGTTTGGTTTTGACCATGCAACCACCTATATAAGGCAAATAATAATATTGATAAATGAAAATGTTTGGTTTCAAGAAATAAGGCTAGTTGTGTAAGATGTTGAGTTTGGTTTTGACAATCCTATCTCTTGTATAAGACATGTTGTAAGTTTTTATTTTAAGGTTATCATTAAGCTTTGTCAAAAAATCATAATCTAAATTTAAATATTGATAATGGGTTTAAAATGTTAAAAGAAAAGATGGAGCTTTTTTTTAAGACGAAAGGAAATAACACATTTGGAAAAGTCATCAAATAAAGCTTTAGAGCATAAAAAGAGAAAAGAAAAGAAAAGAAAAAACTTGGACCATTAAGTCATTGGGTGTCAAGTAGCGATTGTTGAAGAGAAAGAAATGAAAAGTAAGTTTATTGTTTTTGAAGGTGTTAACACTACCACATTGCAAGAGAGAAACTCTAGGGTTTCCTGGTATGTTGAAAGAGTAGTCTCAAGGAGGAAGAATGGATTTTGTCCCACGTTGAAGCAGTCCATGAGGAGTTTACACCATGTTGCAAGGGAAATAAAGAAGAAGGGAATGTTGTAAAGACCTAGGGCGGTTCATGGGCACATTATAGAACTTAATAAAGAGCATAGATAGGGACATGGGGAGAGAGGCACAAGCCAACTCTGGTGTTTCTGCTACATAAAATCCTTGCATTCCTAAAGTATCTAGCATCCCTTTACTCTATCTAGAATGTTTTTTTCTCTTATCTTCTTATTCATATGTTGGTTGACGTTCATGCTTCATAAACCATGCTTTGCATTTATGAAAAATGATGAGTAATGCTTGTAGTGATTTCTTGAGATCTCAAACTCTTGTATGGATTACTTCATTAGGTCTTTCGAGGCTCACCCTAGTATTATTTTTATTATAGGGAGTGTCATGTTTTAAAAAACACATAGGCCTGCTAAATTGTATAATGTGATGAATCTTTAAAGGAATTGAGAATTTAAATGAGAGAAGGTAGTCAATGGATCCTAAGGATACAAGCATACTAAACAAGGTTTCAATGGCATGAGTAAAAGAATAGAGGATTGCAGATTTATTATTAAAAGGAAAGTATGTGAAAGTTGAAAGACAATCATCAAGAAATACAAGTGCTATTGGTAGTGAAAGTGCACCAGGTATGTGAAGGAGTGTAACAATGCATAAGGCAAATAAATTATTTCACTGAGGAAGAGCATGGAATAAATATTGTTTAAAGATGAGTTAAAAGGGAGAATAGAGCATGTGCATACCATACAAAATTATACTACATGCAAATACTTTAGTATTTTAGTGAATAAATGCTCAAGTGAATAATACTATGAATGAAAGATCTTTCAGTATCTTTTGTGATAGTTTTCCAGAGTGTTCAATCTCTTCCACATAAGCAAGACAAAAGGGAAGGACATAGTCTTGTATTTGCTGAAGGGTGCAATATTTGTATCAAAACTAGCTTTGAGAAGAATATATAATGTTGTAATATTGCCACACAAATGGTGGTAAGGAAGAGATCCTTTCAGATAATACAGTTTGGCATCTTAGTTTGGTAAAGATATTGTTTGAAGTGGTAGTCATTAGAGATTAAAGCTCTATCATATCTCTCCATACACAAGGAATCTATGATGCATGATCATGATTCCAAGGTCATTACAAGTTTCTTGTTTTCCCTTAAAGGAATTCTAAGTTGGAGGAGGACAAAAATAGGGCATAGAAAAATGTGTACAGTGATTTAGAAGGGTAGGGTTGTTTTGAAATTGGCAATGCTTTTAAATGTGATGAATGGGTTTCACAATATAGATACAATGCATAAACCTTGGGAACTTTAAGCATCAAATGTAGGACAACACACAATGATTAAGTTTTGAGGGAATATGACTGTCATAAGGAAATTATAACCTTATTATACCTACACATTTTTGCGGACCGTGATATATTTCAAACTAATCCTATGTCTCATAGCCGTTTTTAAATTCAAAGCATCTTATAATCATAGTCAAGAAATCAGCCTCGATGATATAGATAATTATAGTTCTCATATAGGATGAAGTGGTAAGAAATGGTTAATATTTTCATTTCAAAAAGTACAAACCTATTATGAGGGACAATGTGGTCATAGACAATGTTCAAATCAAATGAGAAGCCATATATGAGATGCTATGAAAGAGAAAGGATAGTACATTAATACAAGAAGACCCTATGATAATCTTATAGCCAATAAAGTAGGATGAGTTGAAGAGATAAATAGTCATGCAAAGTATTATAACTGGTCAAGCACTCAAGAGAAGGGTCAATGAGCTTGGAAATTTTAGAGGATTAATTTCAAGATAGGATCAATCAAACTATCAAGTGTTTGGGAAAACAAAAGGTTAAAAATTTCATCATCAAGTAAACAATAATGAACAATGGAAAACTTATAAAGGATACTTGAGGATTCATGATAGTCAATGAAGGCAGTTAAAAGAATGTAAGAGGATAATTCCAAAAAAAATTGATGATGTTCATAGTAAAAAAGATAAGGACAGACATACTTAAGAATGTGACAACAATGAGTTAAAGGATAATGAGAGGTTATGCAAGAAAACTTAAACCTTATAAATTCTAATGGAAAGTGTATTATAAGAGAGAATCCCATAAAGTTAGTCCAAGGTTACCATATTAGAAGAGGAAAAAGACATTTGACTTTCATAGAAAAATGAGGATGACAGTTACCTTCAGGGAGCATTGCCAAAATGTAGCAAAAAATAGTGTTGATAGTAATAACATTGAGGGTAGTCATAACAGTGTTTCATTAAAAGGAAGACCTTCATAGAATATGGGATGTAAAGATAGTAGCATGAACATTAATGCACTATCATCAAACAAAGACATCATTTAAGAAATAATCAAGCAAAGGGATAGTATATGACAAAAGGGAAGTATATAGCAATATAAAGGACTGCCTGTAGGTCCAAAGGGCTAAGATAAGAATGATAGACAAGATAGCATGGTCAAGAAATGTGACCATGATTCTTGTAAAGGGCTAGAGTATAGATGGTCAAGGGTTTTTAGATCACTGTGTCCAGGATATAAGCCATGAAGAAAGTATTTGTTGAGTAGACCTATGACAAACCTTTTTAGAAGACAAATTGACATCATGAGGGGTAACAATGAACCTCACACATTTCTTGAGAGTTGGTGAAAGACCCTAAAGCATGAGTATTTTTGTGAATAGGCTTGATTCCATAAAGGTTTCATACCAAATAACATGACCAAAAATATTAAGTGGCATGTTTTCAAACTACAAAGACACAAAGGTTAATAAGGGTTTACTTGTGAAGGCACCAAGCTCATATTGATAGTTTCATAAGGTTGTATAGTGGGAAGTCATGTTCCCCAAAGAGTCTAGATATCCAAATGCAAAGAACACTTTGATAAAAGGGGCATATGTTAGTCTTGAATTCCATTCATCTAATTCTTTAAGGAAAACTTGATACATTTTTGTATGCATAGTCCAGAAAGGAGAAAAATGACAAAAGGGTATCACAGTGTCAATGTAGTGTTGAGAGAGTTGTTGAAAGAAAGGGACAACAGAATTGGAGTTGATAGTGAAGTTTTTAATCATGCAATGGAATTTTTGGAGCTATCTCCTCATCAAATGAAATTTGGTGATTTAGGGATTTGAAAAATAATCAAAGAAAAAATAGTTTTCCTGGAAACTTAGTTGTTGAGTGGTTACCTTGTTCTCCAACCTAGTCAATCAATGCCTTCAAGTGAGTTTACAAGTCCAATCATGAAGAGGTTTCAACAACTAATCAAAAGGTTTTGTTTCTCTCAAATGCTTAATGTGGTAGGGATAATGATTATTATTTTATGACGATTAAAAAGGACTTTCATTTTTCCATAATAGATAACATGATAGTTGTTTGGTGAGGTAGGAAGATATGAGAGAGCATAAGAACAATCCTATTCAAAAATTCAAAGGACAGTCTTCTATTATTATGTCTATTCAATGACACATTTCAAGGAGCTATGAATGGTTTGGTGCAAGGACTATATGATAGACCTTCAAGGTAGAGATTGTGTTGAACTAAGTAGTTAAGACCTTTATCTTATGTCATAAGAGACTTTTTCTTTTCAAAAATCTTGAGAACACATGTCTTATAATCATGCAAACAATAATTTGCAAGCATTTAACAAGGTATCAATGAGAAGTTGTGTAGGTTTTAGGCATATAGGGGAAGTTTAAGCACTTATAGATGAATAGTTTGCAAGCATCCAAGAGATTAAAGAGCATATATGGTAGCTTACAGAGGAAAAACAATTTGAAAATTCAATAGTCTTCTTTCACCAACACCTTGTTGGAAATTTTTGTGGATTCAAACAAGGAGAATTAGTTTTCCAATGCCTAAGGAAGGTGTGAATCAACTACTATTTCAAACACTTGTCACACTTCATAAAATCATGTGCCTAATGGTACTCCTAGGGTCTCCAAAAATGGAAAAGTGAGTCCAAAGAGGGAAAAGGGGTCCTACTCTAATTTAATTAGGAAATGAGATCCACATAATGAAATGACTATCAACCCTTAGGTGAATCAATTCAAAGTGTGAATCTACAAATTTCTCTTTTTGCTAAGACGGGGGTCTAGGTCAAACAACACTTTGGGGAGAAAGATTAAAAATTGAAAACTAAGTCCAAAATACATTCTATAACTTGGATTTAGTAAATTAAGCATAAAACTAGAGGAACCTACAAAGTTAATGGCAGATCTGAAAGGGATAAATTTTTTGTACCTCTAAAAAAATGGTGTTCTCAAAAGCTATTTGAGGACTCATTCACCCTATGGTGAATGGGTCCATGGTAGGGATCTTCAAAATATTTTTCTAGGTTTTCTTCTCCTGTGACTGCACTTCTAGATTCTTGATTTTCACCGTCAAATGGTCGGAAATAAATTTGGGATCTAAGTTTCTGTGAGATGACAAAAAAGGTGACAAAAAATGCAACTTTATAATTTTACAACTTTGAGATCTTCAAATTTTCTTCAACCACCAAATCTACAAGACACAAAGAGAGGGGAAATTTTTTTTTTTGGTGAATGGGGGTTTTATTTGGTCAAACCTCATTTTAGTAATCAAACCTTGAAATTGTTGGAAAAAGCATGGAAGGAATGATGAATGAACAATTCAATGTCACAACTCACCAAACCCTTCAATGAACCTTGGAATGTAGGTCTGTAAATTGCATGAGATGACTTCAATAGGTGTGGATCTTGATCTTGAAACTTGATTTGAAACAATGCCTTAAGTTCTTGAATGGATCATGAGCTCTACATCAACATATTAGCTCCAATAACATGCATGATGCAAGAAGACTTGATATGAAAATTGGATCTTGATTGCTGCAATAATTCTTCACTAAATCTACTCTTGAATTCCTTTAAATGATCATGATAATGCTCACTTGAATATTATTAGATTTCTTGAAAGTATTAGATGGAACTTAGTGAAATGACCTTATATTTATAGGTATGTAACATTAATTTCTTGAAATTCAAATAACACAATCCAACAGGTGAATATAGATTTGAGGATGTTAAAATATCACCAAAAACATAATTTAAATTTAGGTCCTAGGTCTAAGTGAGGAACCATTCACCCATGGGTGAATGGGTCCTAGTCACTCCCCTAAGACACACATTTCTCAATGAGAAGTTTTATGTTTAGGCGTTAATGAATGTCGGGTTTCCTCTTCAAAAAATGTAATTAATTAGGCTTGGATTTGAAATAAAGGGGCCAATTAAGGAAAATTAACCTCAATTAATTAATGATTCCCTAAATAATTGTGAAAGTGTAAAATAAAACACTAAAAATAAGGCACAATTATGTCCATTTTAATATTAATAGGGCCTTAAACTTAATTTGAATATGTAAAATACATATTACAACACTAAATTAAGGCATAATTAAGTTCATTTTAATATTAATTCTAAATTAGGTTTGAAAATGTAAAGGGATACATTATTCTACACTAAATTTAGCCCCCACTTTAGTGAGAGGATGACCCCGTGTCAAAATCACACTAAAGTAGAAATTCAAGACATATGTATGAATTAATGACAAAGATACTCAATCATACAACATCAAAGACTAGAAGAAAAGGTGAGAACAAAGAAGGAAGCTCAAGCCTTGATTGTCGAATGTGATGTGGAACACGCCTCAACTATTTGTCCAAGAATCATCACAAGAATAATGTGATGTCCACTATGCAAACAACAATGTGTGCTCACTCTGGGATAATAGAACCTCAGGTTGTCCACTAGGTCAGCCCCCAATGGGTGTAAAATGAGAGAATATTATTAGGTTCTCATACCATATCAAAGCTATCCCTTTGACAACTTAAATAAGGTACCACAAAATGAGACTTCAATCTTCACAAGGCCTAACAAGCTACATTATGCTAAGCACCTATGAACAAGGGAAGGCTCCACTGGAAAGAAAAGAGTTTTATTATTGGTGGCCTTGAAGAGGGGTTCAAGCTTCACAAGGTTAGAAAGTTTTATTATGCTAAACACTAATGAATAAAAATGCAAGTAAAGGTTTGTTCAAAGGGATCTTGCTTAGTTCATGTAAGGTCTCTTCTTAGGGAACATTGCGCATAATTTATCCAAGAGAGGACAAGTCAAAGAATTATCACACCCTCAGAGGACATCAAACCAAATGAAACCACGAAAAAAAATATGCATCACAAGAAGAAAGAAAATCATAGAATGAAACATGAAGAATTCCAATATATGCCCCCATTTTAAAGAAATTGCTAGCACCATTGTTGGGAGAAATTTTCTTTAAAGTAGCCAATGAATAAGACATGAGAGCTTATTCAAAAAACCCTATGCCAAGTCATATGTTCCTGAATAAAGCTACATCATGAAAAAGAGAGGAAGGGGTTGCCCCCAAAATGAAAACACATAAGGGATCCACGGATTTGGGGTCAATATATCTTTGCTACAATGTTGTTATAGAGCTCATAAATTTCATCATTCCCCAAATACTTGTAGAAGTAAAGGAATAACACATAGAGATCAAAAACAAAGAAAAAGCTTTTACTTCAACATGGAAGAGACCTAAATTTCTCAATGCCTTGCGTCATCCCCAAAAGGAAAACACAAGACAAAGAAAACATAAATGGTTATGGAATATAGAAGAATATACAAATAAAAGAATGCACATGAAGAGAGATATATCAAATATAATAGTATGGGGAGATCACATTACACATAAAATCACACAAAGAACATGAAGAAGAAAACAAAGGAAAGTACTAGTAAGGCACATGTGACAACCTATAGCACGTCTTCTACGTCCCAATCTTGATCACTATATGCATAAGGCATATAACTAGCTAAAGGGACAACACCAAGTGTCAAACTAGGACAAGGCTATGTAACCCCTTGCCCCCACTAAGTATAGGAAAAAAATGACCCACAAATCTAATATCTGATATAATCAAATATATGATTTGGAAAATATTTTAAAATGTTTTGCAACGGTAATATTTTAGATGTACCAGAGTTTTACAAATCGGATATCCAATTTGTGCCCACATAGAGCTAAGGGTTAATGGTAGAGAGTGGGAGAGAGAGAGAGAGAGAGAGAGAGAGAGTATGGCTTTAGGGCTGAGGGAGAGTGAGGAGAGAGAGAGTGAGAGAAGAAGAGGGAGAGTGGGAAGGAGAGAAGGAGAGAGGGAGAGAGGGAGATAGAGGGTTGAGGGAGAGTGGGAGATTAAGAGAGTGAGAGAGAGAGAGAGGAGAGAGAGGGTTGAGGGAGAGAGGGAGAGAGGGAGAGCAGGAGAGAGGGAGGGAGGTAGAGGGGGAGGGAGAGTGGGAGAGTGAGAGGGAGAGTGGGAGAATGGGAGAAAAATACGGAGAGCAGGAAGGGGACATAGAGAGTGGGAGAGAGAGAGAGAGAGAGAGAGAGAGAGAGAGAGAGAGAGAGAGAGAGAGAGAGGAGTAATTGAGTGAGAGACTTGGGAGAGAGAGAGGTGGAGAGAGAGAGGGAAAGAGATAATATTTAAATATTTAATATATTAGTAATATATATATATATTTAAATACCTATAGACTAACTAAAATATTGAAATAATATTTAAATATTATACATAATAATATAATATATTATTATATTATATACATAATTCGGTAAGAGATTATTATAAAATTTTATATTATATATTACATTATAAATTGTATTGTATATTATATATATTAAATCATAAACTTTATTGCATTTTTGAAATCATATATTAAAAATTGTATAACATTTTTAAACTCATATCTAAAACATATTAGATATCTGATTTGAATCGGATATCCGATATTAAAACACAAAATTTAATGCCTAGGTATTAGGCTCGAGCTTGCTTTGGAATTTGGTTTGGACCAACCAATCCTAAGAAGCCAACATGAAAAATGTGTTTAACAACTTACCTTGCTTTTCCAGACTTTGCCCATGTGGTTGATGACTTTTTTTTACCAAAATTGATTAAACGAAAAGGGTTTGTAAAGGAGCTTCTCAAATTTCTACCAATATAAATAATACTTTACTTTGAATCTAATAAATAATTATTATTCATTTTCTATTAGACTTACGACTAAAGTCTTGATTGATAGTCTGATTGAAAAACATATATAGCTTTCAAACGGTATCACATTTTTTGAATCCAAAACATGCATCACATTCTATGCTTCGTATACTATAGGATTAAAAAAAAATGAATTTCATGAAGTTTTGACCAAGGTGGTTAGACATACAAGTTTTTATATTTTTTAAAAGTTGTAATAAAAAATTCATAATCAATTATTTAATTGAAAAAAAATTACAAAAAAATATGCATGACATTTGGACATGAGTCCTCTACTTATATCTAAAATCTTATAAAAAAATATTATCATTTTATTATGGTTAGGGTGGTCATACAGACACCTACTTCTTATCTTTTCCTTGAAATTTAAGTATTACTTCATTGAAATTTCATCCTACACATACCCGCAACACACTCATGAAACATTTATCTTACTCAGTGTGTTTGATGCAAGAGCATCTAGGAAAATGGGCAATCCACATCATCTATTTTTTTTTGTTTTTATTTTTTTATTTTTTATTCATTTGGAATTATAGTTTAATTTGGTGGTCGATTTTGGAGGAGGCTAAATGACATTGTTGTGATTAATTAATAAAATATTGTGTGTTGATTTTTATTCTGTTATGCAATTTATTCATCACGGTGCCTAATTTAATATCATTTGATTTCTTTGAAGATTAATTATGATCATGGAATAAGGCCTTTTTCTATTCATTCTATTAGATAATATCTCCATGAATTTAAATATCAAATTAACTTCTAGAGTCATATGGTCAGTGGGCATGTGAGCCAAGAAAAAAATTTCATTTGTCAGCATAATAGAAAGAGGGAGAGTCCATGCAAAAGGATAGGTGTTTGGAAGATGAAGAGGTGAGGTAAAAGGAATAAAATGATGATGGGCATGTGAGGGAAGGTCAACACAACCAATGAGAATGAGAAGCTTCACTAGGTAAATTTTGTGCAACAAAGATAAGAAATACAAAAAATGGAAGATGTGCAACATGACAAAGATAGACCAACACTAGTAGAATTTGACAAATAAATGACTGTGTGACTAAAATTTTTAGTCATGACAACTAAAAATTACTAAATTCTACTATTTTTTTGCAACACAACTATAAATTACTAATTTGATCATCGGGTAAAAACACAACTAAATAATTAGTCACACAAACAAAAATGACTAAATAATTAGTCACACAAATAAAAATGACTAAATAATTAGTCACACAAATAAAAATAAAAGCGGGGGGAAGAGAAGGCACATATTTTTTTAGCATATTATTCTTCTCAGTCTTTGGTTTTGGGCGAAGGAAAACAACAAATAAGGAGTATCACCACTTAGAGATCAAGAGACAACATGAATGCTAATAGAATCTCATTGTTGTACACTGTACTCACATACAACAGTAATGCATAACCTCTCAAAAATAGAGTTACATTCTAGGGAAAGATAGGTTGACAAAATATCCATCATTAGATCTAAACCCTAATAATCAATAGTCTAGATTTACAATGTATCAACTCCCATTGACGAAGATTTACATAAAATTTTACTACCTGCGGGATCACCATTCTAGCTCACTATCACATAATTCACAACAAGGATGTGAATTTCATGATCATCCCATCGATAATCACCATCAACATGTACACACCACCATTTGTCCTTATTAACCTATCGGGTCCCACCATACCTCCATCACATATCGCCAAGTCACTGAAAACTCAAACTTCAGAACCTCACATCAAAGGTTATAAAATTCTAAAAACCAGTGACATTCTGCCAACAAAGAGATCACTAATTCAGGAAGTTATGAAACTTTAGAACCATGCAACATAGGTTACGAAAACTTGGAATCCCGCAAAAAAAAAGAGATCGCTAGGTCAAGAAGTTATGAAACTTCAGAATCTCGTGACATAGGTTATGAAAACTTGGAATCTCATGACTTGCGTAATTAAACCATCTCATTGCAAGGTTGAGACACAATTTCCCAACATATAGGACACGGGGAACCATGTTTCCTTGAATTAGTTTTCAACACCCAAATTAGTTTTTTGCTTGCATTTCCTTCTTTAGATCTTTAAAGTTGTATTATAGTTGATAGTTAAATTAAAAATGGTTTACTCTTTAATTAAACTTGATGTTTATTTTATTGTGAAATTTTGAGAAAGGTCTCATTTGAAAGAAACATTCATTATCTATCTCATAATAAAAATGAATGATATTGTGTATGTTTGAGGAATATTTGGTTATAATTGTATGTTTATGTCATTGATTCTTGTTTTGATTTGCCTCTATCGATTTCCGGTGGATAGATGAGGAAGCATTGCAACAAGCACTTAATTAGTGTTGTTGTGACATGCACAATTCTTGTTACCGCTGGTCCTCAATGTTCAAGGGTTTCTGCTACGTTATATAAGGTGGTAAAACTTGTTTTGTTAGTAAATCAATATTCTTATTATGTTTTTGATAAAGGGTAAAACGGGTTTTATAGGGACCCGAGAAACCATAAAGTTTACACAACAACAAAGAGGACACTAGAGTTCCACCAAAAAAAACAGCTGCCCGAGAGAAGACCAGCAACAACCAACCAAAAAGGACCAGAAAGGTCAAGAAAGAAGGTCTAGCAGAGAAAGTACAAAGAAAACCCCAGCCATTAATTCTTAGTCCTAAGGATAGACTCCGTCTCCACCTCCAGCTCCTGCATATCTTAACACCCTTTTTAAAAGTTTGAATCATTTTCAGAGTAAGGGGGGCCTTGCGCTTTGGATTGGCTCTAGTTCTTCTAGAAATGCCAGCTTCTGTATCCTGGATTTTATCCTCGGTATCCTCTAGATCAACCACCAGAGACCCCTGCTGGACTTTATCGAGCTTCTCAGTCATCGCATTAATGATTATAGCATTATGTCTTACTATACGATTATTTTGCTCGGTGATAGTTTTGATGGTATTCCTTAAGTTCTCAGCTTCAGTGTCAATCTTTCTGTTACCGTGAACCGCTTCTTTCTTTTCCATCTCGGCAATCTTAGCACCCATTTCATCGATCTTACTTTGTAGTGCCCAGTTTTAAATTTTCAGCTCATTAATTTCAGAGAAAGTCCAATCCAAGAGTTTAGAGTAGGACTCAGAATTGGTTTTGGCAAGGTTGAGATAATCCAGAGAGGGCTCTTTTCTAGTGTTAACAGGGGAATTATCATTAATATGTATGTCCGGCAGAGGGTCAGCACAACGCTTAGATTTGTTGGTCTCAGACTCCTTCGACTCTGAGGACTCTTCGGAGTAGGAAACAAGGCTTTTGGCCTGGGTTTTCTTGTCAACAGGGCTGATCTTAAGGGAAGGACTGTTAGGCTCAGGCTCAACGCGGGTTTTACCAGTGTCCCTAGAAGGGCCAGCATGCAAGCTAGGGGATTTTCTAATCGGGCTAGAGTTAGGAAAATAGTTTGAGTCACTGGGCTCAGTATCATCACTCTCAGAGTCAGGGTTGGTTTCCAAGATAGTAGGAGCGGGCACATGGAGATGTTCAACAATCAACCTAATTAACCCAGTGTGCAGAATGGGAAATATTTTAGGGTTTTTCTTGTTGTCCTCCAAGCTTTTCTTCAAGGAGCAGAAAAGATAATAGGGGATAGAGACCCTTACCTTGTGTTGGAAATGGTTGAGAAGAGCGAAGTGGTAGCCATAGACTTTAGTGAAGCGCCCATCCACCGTAATGTACTCCATGATGACCTGAAGAACCTTTCTCTAGATAGCCTTTATGGAGTCAACATCGAAGTAACTGTTAGCAATTTTGATCATACTTAGCCTTTCCTTATCCTTTTTAGGAAATCTGATTACAACTTCGTCAGAAAAAGCCCTGTCCCTAAAGAACTTCTTCCCATCAGTGGGTAATCCCGTAACATCAGCAATAAGGTTTTCGCTGAGTTCCACATTCCTACCAAACAGAGTCAAATTACCATCATTCCAATTTTTGGCGAAGAGATCCGTGGCCTCCTGGTTAGAGCCACGAAGCTTCTCAAGGAAAGGAATCAACCCTCCGCTTTTAATCTTGTTCCAAACCTTGGCATTTTTCATATGTATTTCGTAGTTGTCCGGCTCAGTTCGCTTTCTGTCTCCTCTCATTTCGGCCAACACACTAAGGTAGATCCAAACACAAACCTTTCTAAGATTGGCCCTGCCAAATCTAAGAACCCACAAAGTGTGCGGAGTTTTCTTGCAAATTACTCCACTAGGCTCGGTCCCATGCAATCTAATGATTCTGATGTGATAGATCCAACCTGTCCTCATTAAAGGGATAACACGTCGCTTTACCATGTGATTTATCATAATTTAATAGGGCACAGACATTAAAATTTAGATCGCTAATATTTAGCCAGGTACACACTTCTTTACTCTTAACTCCTTCATTAGCAAAAAAGTCCGCAACAACATTGGCTTCTCTATAGGTGTGTGATATTTTAACTTTTTCAAATTTGGCCAAGTTCAATATGGCTTCCTCGATCCATGAATTGATGGTCCACGAGGGGGGAGACTTGCCATGAAGGCAGTCAATTATGTTTTTGGAATCTCCTTCAAGCCATAGATTTTTTATGTTAAGACTTTGGGCTAAATTTATGATGTGGTAAGCGCCACCAGCCTCCGCCAGATGATTAGTTTGAGAGCCAAGAGGTGAGAAAATCACACCAATGAAGTTGCCATAGGAATCCCTTATAACTCCGCCACAGCCTGCCGCCCCCGGATTGCCTTTAGCTGTGCCATCAAAGTTAGCTTTGATCCACCCATTTGGCGGAAAAGACCACCAAACTCCCTGTCTGTCCTTTTTGGCCTTCGTAATAGAACTAGACAAATTAGGATTGATGTTCCATTCCTTAGCAACAATAAGATCATTGTTCGAAAACTCCTCATTCATGGTCTTCCTGTCCTTCTGGGCCACGACATTGAAGTTCTCCTTCAGGGATCTGAAAATTTTATCAAAGACAATATCCACAGATGCTTCTTTTCCCCTAAAAATTCTGTTGTTTCATTCTTTCCAAAGGCCCCAAGCAATATGAGGGAAGGATAAATCCCAAAAAGACCTGAGCAAAGGGTTCCTTGTCGGGGCTATCCACTGAGAAAATAGATCTTCAATGGACAAAGGGAAAACCCAAGGAAGGTTCCATAACCTGATGAATTTTTCCCAAAGAGAAGCAGCAAAAGAGCAATGAAGGAATAAATGATGCACAGATTCTGCCTCCATCTTATAGAGAAAGCATCTATTTGGGATTTGAAATCCGCATTTGCACAGGTTGTCAATTGTGAGCACCTTATTTTGGAGAAGGATCCAAAAGAAGATATTAATTTTAGGAATCAGATGTTTGAACCAAGCTTTAGACCAAAAGGGAGGATGATCCAAGGAAGAAGTGATCCTGGTAAAGGCAGAAGACATAGAAAAGTTGCCAGAGGGATCATCAATCCAAACCGCACGATTATCCAACTGCTCAGAACTAAGTCTAATAGCTAGCAGCGAAGTCTGGATAGGAGCCAAAGCTTGACTGACACTGCCCAAGTCCACCCAATTACCATCCACTCTGTAGTCTTTCATATAAGTTCCAAACCGATCCTTTCAATTCTCAGCCCATTCTCTAAAGGAGTTGATTTTTATCATGGGCTCCTTAAAAAGCCATCTGTCTTCCCAGAATCTAGTACGATTACCATTTCTCACTTGCCATCCAATGCCATCATCCACAATATTTTTTCCAATGATTAAGTTGTTCCAACATATAGACCCTCACGGAAGAAGGTAGGGGTCCATCTTTATAATGGAGGAACAGTATTTTTCTAAATATTTACTAGCCAAAATATCAATCCAATCCCCAGAAGAAGAGAAGATTCTCCAGATTTGCTTAGCTAAGAGGATTTTATTGATAGTTCTGATTCTTCTTAAGCCAAGTCCACCGTTCTTTTTAGGTCTATAGACCAGATTCTAGTCAATTAGGGGAACTCTTTTATTTTCCTCAACACTCGACCAAAGAAATCTTTTTTGAATTTTTTCAATGGCATTAGCAAATTTTGTTGGAATCTTAAAGAGGCTCAGGGCATAGATAGGAAGATTCTTGAGAGAGGCTTTGAGAAGTTGAAGCTTACCAGCTTGACTTAGCAGAGCTTCTTACTAAATCTATCCACCAACGAGATCCAAAAAGACTCATGAGGTTTCATACTTAAAGGAAGACCAAGGTAGGTGGCAGGAAGGGAATCCATCCTACAACCCAGAATTCTGGCAATTTTGGCCTGTCTAAGAGCCAGAGTATTGAAGAAGAACAAAGAACTTTTTTGATTGTTGATCAGCTGTCTTGAAGCTCTCCCATACTTATCAAGCAACTATTTTATAAATTTTCCTTCAGACACAGTAGCTTGACCCATAAACATAGTGTCATCAACGAATTGTTGATGTGAGCACACCAGGTTGCCCGAGGAAGGTCTAAGCCTAGAAAGAAATTTGAAATCAACCAGATTTTTCATATTCCTGCCTAAACTTTCAGCCATAATAGTGAATAAAATAGGAGATATAGGATCACCCTGCCTTAGACCTTTGGTACTCTGAAAAAAGGAGGTAGGGGATCCATTGACCATAATAGATATGGAAGCAGTGGACACAAGTTGTTCCACCATTTGAATAACCCTATTATTAAAGCCAAAAGCCTTCAAGATTTTAAATAAAAAAATCCAATCAACTCTGTCATAGGCTTTAGAGATATCAAGCTTTAATAGGAAACCTTCGGTCTTCGACTCAACAAGGGAATGAATGTTCTCATGAACCGTAACAATAGAATCAAGGATTTGTCTGCCAGGAACAAAGCCATTCTGTTGAGGAGAAATCAAGGACGATAGAAAAGTTAAGAATCTAGAGGTTAAGACCTTAGAGATGATCTTGTATAAAGAATTACAGAGACTGATGGGCCTAAAAGCCTTAAAGTTATTAGCTCTAGGTTTCTTGGGGATGAGAACCAAGAAAGTAGCATTTAATTCTTTTAAAAGA
>CM021101.1:385478985-385508859 GCA_007115665.2 Sequoiadendron giganteum | reverse complement strand
ACTTTATTATTATTGGAATGACTTTTCTAGATAGCACATAAAAAATATACATTTTAGATTATTATGCATTATAGATCCCAACCTCTACCAAAATTGGAGATTTCAAACTAGGAGCAAGCATCTTTTAAAACATAAACAAAAGTGGATTCATCTTAGTCATAACAATTGGAATACCCTAATAGACATGCATGTAATGAAGAGGCAAACAAAAAGGTACATGGACTATGTAAAGAAATGCCACAAGAGATCTTGTGTTATGGAATGCAAATATGAAACTATTAAATATGTTGAGCAATAGATAAGTCTTATAAATTGTTTGAAACTACTTGCCCATTTTGCCTCATAGAAAGTTGGACACAAATTTTGTATCAATTGCAAGACATGCACACAATAGAATGGGGTGAAGAGGTTTTAGAGACTTCCATGTAGGGCTATCGAAATGTGTAACTGACTCCTCCCTACCTATGCAGCATAAAATCCTATAGATAGCTACGATTGCAATAAGAATAAAATTGTATTTATATTAAGCACAAAAAGAGCTCAGATAAATGATTGCCTAAAAGAGATGTAGTCTCATGAACTGCAACGAATATAGAAATGGTTTTTTTGATAAGGCTTTATAAATTTAAAGAAAATTGATGATTTCATAGACAAGGAATGTAATACAATTTATCTTGGTAGTCATGGATAAAACCAAAATGGGGAGACACAAATGACTTACCTTAAGATTCTACTCAAAATTAAGACATGATGTAACAATTCCTTCTACTAGAAGATTGTTTTGTTCAAATGTTGAAGTCATTTATTCTTGCATGAGGGAAAAAATATGAGAGTATAAAAAAGATAAATGCAATGAAATAGAAACTAAACTAAATCAAAAACACTAATCTAGATCCATTCCTTCACTCATGAAATGACTGTCTAAGTTATTGAAAATACACAATGAAATCCTATGATTATCAAAATGAATTCAAAACAAAAGAAAGGTTACCATCCCATGTCGGAGTGTGTTTGCAAGATGTCTAGTTGTTCATATCATTGCAAAGCCTCTATTGCTGTTTTTAATTCATTCATTCATTTTGGAGTCAAATGTGCAAATCAAGTTTGACTTTTACAAATAAAGTTGCATTAGTTTGATTTGATTTTTGATAATGTTTTTTAATAGTTTATTCAAATTATTCAGAATGCCAAAGTCTCAATACCATATGCACACCAAATTTGATGGACAATAGTCAATCACCAATCACTATGTTATAGTACTCATTGATCAAAGGGAATTTGTCGCATAAAGATTATGCAGAATGAGCAAGTATAGGAATATGACAATGAAAAAAGAAAAGGTAAGAAAAAACATACTGGTAAAAAGCACCTCAAAAGAAGTTTATCAAAATATTCACCCAAAGAATATTTATCATTGTAAAACAAAATACATGGAAATGTGATTTTACACATTCAATCAAAAATGTCATAAGTTGCAATCAAAAATCACATATTCAATGTTCAATTATTTAATTAAATTTGAATATGTCATCCAATCTCAGCAGAATTTATAGCATAAATTCCCTTAGTAAGGCATGGCAACAAAAATATCTTAAGTTTGAGCATTGAGTAATAGACCAAATAATTTGCGAAACAATCAATTTACAAAATGATGATAACTTTCTCATGTGTATAGCTTCAAATACCATATGTATGTCAATCTTGATCAAATTTTCAATAATCAATCACTATGTGGTAGTACAAATTGATCTAATCCAACCAAATTTCATACAAAGATCATGCAAAATCGGCATGTATAGGAACATGGAAATGAACTAAGAAAAAAGAAGCAAAAATACTGTAAACATAAGTTTTAAATCAAGAGATCATCAAACAGAGTTTTGTCCTTGTGTGTATAAAAATTCACGTCACTGTCTGATTGGAATTTGTCTATTGTGCTAAAATGTAAGAAAACTCTAGGAAAATTTAATGTTTGAAAATAAGCACACCAAAATAAATATGTGCAATACTCACGTAGTGGCCATTTATGCTTGTAAACCAAAATATATAGAAATTTTATGAGTTTCATTTACCAATTATCAAAGACTACTTGCAACACATTACTCAAAAATGATAAGATTTTCATTTACCAATTACCAAGGACATTAGATTTTGTGAAGCTAATAGTTAGACTTATATATTATAGAAGATGCTAGCAACAACATAAAAAATTTCTTACAAACCATTCGTAGAAATCAAGGCATAGTATACCTTTTCCCATCTAAACTATTAAATATATAGAACAATGTTTATATAAAGTTGTTGGATGAAGATGTACATTATTCAACATGCTAAGGATCTAATGATTTCATTAATTTTAGCTTAATAACATAATAAGAATATTGATTTACTAACAAAACAAGTTTTACCACCTTATATAACGTAGCAGGAAACCTTGAACATTAAGGACTAGCGGCAACAAGAATTCTACATGTCACAACAACACTAATTAAGTGCTTGTTAACAACACTAATTAAGTGCTTGTTAACAACACTAATTAAGTGCTTGTTGCAATGTTTCCTCATCTATCCACCTGGAACTGATAGAGGCAAATCAAAACAAGAATCAATGACATAAACATATTACAATTATAACCAAATATTCCTCAAACATGCACAATATCATTCATTTTTATTATGAGATAGATAATGAATATTTCTTTCAAATGAGACCTTTGTCAAAATTGCACAATAAAATAAACATCAAGTTTAATTAAAGAGTATACCATTTTTTATTTAACTATCAACTATAATGCAACTTTAAAGATCTAAACAAGGAAAGGCAAGCAAAAAATCAATTTGGGTGTTGAAAAATAATTCAAGGATCCTCGTGTCCTATATGTTGGGAAATTGTGTCTCAACCTTGCAATGAGATGGTTTAATTACTCAAGTCATGAGATTCCAAGTTTTCATAACCTATGTCACGAGGTTCTGAAGTTTCATAACTTCTTGACCTAGCGATCTCTTTTTTGTTGCGGGATTCCAAGTTTTCGTAACCTATGTCGCGGGGTTCTAAAGTTTCATAACTTCTTGAATTAGTGATCTCTTTGTTGGAATAATGTCACTGGTTTTTAGAATTTTATAACCTCTGATGTGAGGTTCTGAAGTTTGAGTTTTCAGTGACTTGGCGATACATGATGGAGGTATGGTGGGACCCGATAGGTTAATAAGGACAAATGGTGGCGTGTACATGTTGATGGTGATTATCGATGGGATGATCATACAATTCACATCCTTGTTGTGAATTATATGATAGTGAGCTAGAATGGTGGGTCCCGCATGTAGTAAAATTTTATGTAAATCTTCATCAATGGGAGTTTATACATTGTAAATCTAGACTATTGATTATTAGGGTTTAGATCTAACGATGGATATTTTGCCAGCCTATCTTTCCCTAGAATGTAAATCTATTTTTGAGAGGTTATGCATTATTGTTGTATGTGAGTATAGTGTACAACAGTGAGATTCTATTAGCATTCATTTTGTCTCTTGATCTCTAAGTGGTGATACTCCTTTGTTGCTTTCCTTCACCCAAAACCAAAGAGTGAGAAGAATAATATGCTAAAAAAATATGTGCCTTCTCTTCCCCCCACTTTTATTTTTATTTGTGTGACTAATTATTTAGTCATTTTTATTTGTGTGACTATTTATTTAGTCAATTTTGTTTGTGTGACTAATTATTTAGTTGTGTTTTTACCTGATGATCAAATTAGTAATTTATAGTTGTGTTGCAAAAAAATAGTAAAATTTAGTCATTTTTAGTTGTCATGACTAAAAATTTTAGTCACACAGTATTCGTCAAATTCTAGTAGTGTTGGTCTATCTTTTTCATGTTGCACATCTTTCATTTTTTGTATTTCTTATCTTTGTTGCACAAAATTTACCTAGTGAAGCTTCTCATTCTCATTGGTTGTGTTGACCTTCCCTCACGTGCCCATCATCATTTTATTCCTTTTACCTCACCTCTTCATCTTCCAAACACCTATCCTTTTGCATGGCCTCTCCCTCTTTCTATTATGCTCACAAATGAAATTTTTTTCTTGGCTCACATGCCCAATGAACATATGACCTCTAGTAGTTAATTTGACATTTAAACTCATGGAGATATTATCTAATAGAATGAATAGAAAAAGGCCTTATTCCATAATCATAATTAATCTTCAAAGAAATCAAATGATATTAAATTAGGCACCATGATGAATAAATTGCATAACAGAATAAAAATTGACACACAATATTTTATTGATTAATCACAACAATGTCATTGAACCTCCTCCAAAATCAACCACCAAATTAAACTATAATTCCAAATGAATAAAAAATCAAAACAAAAATAAAAATAAATAAATAGATGATTTGGATTGCCCATTTTCCTAGATGCTCTTGCATCAAACACACTGAGTAAGATAAATGTTTCATGAGTGTGAAGGATCATCATGGAAAAACTAGGCCCTTAAGTGGCAATGCAAATTCAGAAAAATCAAAGTTAGGCAACTTGATGTAAAAATTTAAATAGGCTATCTATATTATTTCAAAAATATGTAAAAAATAGAATCTATGTTAAATTGAATGTAGTTTCTAAACTACTAGGTTTATTTTTCTAAAAAAAAAATCTATTTGGTAAAAAATTGAAATTTCAATGCAGTAATACATAAATTTCAAGAAAAAGATAAGAAGTAGGTGTCTCTCTGACCACCCTAACCATAATAAAATGAAAATATTTTTTTACAAATTCTGATACCAATCGGATATCTGATATGTTTTAGATATGAGTTTAAAAAATGTTATACAATTTTTAATATATGATTTCAAAAATGCAATAAAGTTTATGATTTAATATATATAATATACAATACAATTTATAATGTAATATATAATATAAAATTTATAAGAATCTCTTACCAAATTATGTATTTAATATATAATATATTATATAATTATGTATAATATTTAAATATTATTTAAATATTTGTTAGTCTATAGGTATTTAAATATATATATATATTACTAATATTTTAAATATTATCTCTTTCCTTCTCTCTCTCCCCCTCTCTCTCTCCCAAGTCTCTCACTCAATTACTCCTCTCTCTCTCTCTCTCTCTCTCTCTCTCTCTCTCTCTCACTCTCCCACTCTCCATCCCCCTCTCCCTCTCTCCCTCTCTCCCAAACATATTACAATTATAACCAAATATTCCTCAAACATACACAATATCATTCATTTTTATTATGAGATAGATAATGAATGTTTCTTTCAAATGAGACCTTTCTCAAAATTTCACAATAAAATAAACATCAAGTTTAATTAAAGAGTAAACCATTTTTAATTTAACTATCAACTATAATACAACTTTAAAGATCTAAAGAAGGAAATGCAAGCAAAAAACTAATTTGGGTGTTGAAAACTAATTCAAGGAAACATGGTTCCCCGTGTCCTATATGTTGGGAAATTGTGTCTCAACCTTGCAATGAGATGGTTTAATTACGCAAGTCATGAGATTCCAAGTTTTCATAACCTATGTCACGAGATTCTGAAGTTTCATAACTTCTTGACCTAGCGATCTCTTTTTTTTTGCGGGATTCCAAGTTTTCGTAACCTATGTTGCATGGTTCTAAAGTTTCATAACTTCCTGAATTAGTGATCTCTTTGTTGGCAGAATGTCACTGGTTTTTAGAATTTTATAACCTTTGATGTGAGGTTCTGAAGTTTGAGTTTTCAGTGACTTGGCGATATGTGATGGAGGTATGGTGGGACCCGATAGGTTAATAAGGACAAATGGTGGTGTGTACATGTTGATGGTGATTATCGATGGGATGATCATGAAATTCACATCCTTGTTGTGAATTATGTGATAGTGAGCTAGAATGGTGATCCCGCAGGTAGTAAAATTTTATGTAAATCTTCGTCAATGGGAGTTGATACATTGTAAATCTAGACTATTGATTATTAGGGTTTAGATCTAATGATGGATATTTTGTCAACCTATCTTTCCCTAGAATGTAACTCTATTTTTGAGAGGTTATGCATTACTGTTGTATGTGAGTACAGTGTACAACAATGAGATTCTATTAGCATTCATGTTGTCTCTTGATCTCTAAGTGGTGATACTCCTTATTTGTTGTTTTCCTTCGCCCAAAACCAAAGACTGAGAAGAATAATATGCTAAAAAAATATGTGCCTTCTCTTCCCCCCGCTTTTATTTTTATTTGTGTGACTAATTATTTAGTCATTTTTATTTGTGTGACTAATTATTTAGTCATTTTTGTTTGTGTGACTAATTATTTAGTTGTGTTTTTACCCGATGATCAAATTAGTAATTTATAGTTGTGTTGCAAAAAAATAGTAGAATTTAGTAATTTTTAGTTGTCATGACTAAAAATTTTAGTCACACAGTCATTTATTTGTCAAATTCTACTAGTGTTGGTCTATCTTTGTCATGTTGCACATCTTCCATTTTTTGTATTTCTTATCTTTGTTGCACAAAATTTACCTAGTGAAGCTTCTCATTCTCATTGGTTGTGTTGACCTTCCCTCACATGCCCATCATCATTTTATTCCTTTTACCTCACCTCTTCATCTTCCAAACACCTATCCTTTTGCATGGACTCTCCCTCTTTCTATTATGCTGACAAATGAAATTTTTTTCTTGGCTCACATGCCCACTGACCATATGACTCTAGAAGTTAATTTGATATTTAAATTCATGGAGATATTATCTAATAGAATGAATAGAAAAAGGCCTTATTCCATGATCATAATTAATCTTCAAAGAAATCAAATGATATTAAATTAGGCACCGTGATGAATAAATTGCATAACAGAATAAAAATCAACACACAATATTTTATTAATTAATCACAACAATGTCATTTAGCCTCCTCCAAAATCGACCACCAAATTAAACTATAATTCCAAATGAATAAAAAATAAAAAAATAAAAACAAAAAAAAATAGATGATGTGGATTGCCCATTTTCCTAGATGCTCTTGCATCAAACACACTGAGTAAGATAAATGTTTCATGAGTGTGTTGCGGGTATGTGTAGGATGAAATTTCAATGAAGTAATACTTAAATTTCAAGGAAAAGATAAGAAGTAGGTGTCTGTATGACCACCCTAACCATAATAAAATGATAATATTTTTTTATAAGATTTTAGATATAAGTAGAGGACTCATGTCCAAATGTCATGCATATTTTTTTGTAATTTTTTTTCAATTAAATAATTGATTATGAATTTTTTATTACAACTTTTAAAAAATATAAAAACTTGTATGTCTAACCACCTTGGTCAAAACTTCATGAAATTCATTTTTTTTTAATCCTATAGTATACGAAGCATAGAATGTGATGCATGTTTTGGATTCAAAAAATGTGATACCGTTTGAAAGCTATATATGTTTTTCAATCAGACTATCAATCAAGACTTTAGTCGTAAGTCTAATAGAAAATGAATAATAATTATTTATTAGATTCAAAGTAAAGTATTATTTATATTGGTAGAAATTTGAGAAGCTCCTTTACAAACCCTTTTCGTTTAATCAATTTTGGTAAAAAAAAGTCATCAACCACATGGGCAAAGTCTGGAAAAGCAAGGTAAGTTGTTAAACACATTTTTCATGTTGGCTTCTTAGGATTGGTTGGTCCAAACCAAATTCCAAAGCAAGCTCGAGCCTAATACCTAGGCATTAAATTTTGTGTTTTAATATCGGATATCCGATTCAAATCAGATATCTAATATGTTTTAGATATGAGTTTAAAAATGTTATACAATTTTTAATATATGATTTCAAAAATGCAATAAAGTTTATGATTTAATATATATAATATACAATACAATTTATAATGTAATATATAATATAAAATTTATGATAATCTCTTACCGAATTATGTATTTAATATATAATATATTATATTATTATGTATACTATTTAAATATTATTTCAATATTTTAGTTGTTCTATAGGTATTTAAATATATATATATATTACTAATATATTAAATATTTAAATATTATATCTCTCTCTCACCTCTCTCTCTCCCAAGTCTCTCACTCAATTACTCCTCTCTCTCTCAGCCCTAAACCCCTCTCTATCTCCCTCTCCCTCTCCCTCTCCTCTCCCTCTCTCCCTCTCCATGTCCCCTTCTCTATATTTTTTCTCCCACTCCCCTCTCCTCTCCTCCCTCTCCTCCCACTCTCCCTCTCCCTCTTCTATATTCCATAACCATTTATGTTTTCTTTGTCTTGTGTTTTCCTTTTGGGGATGACGCAAGGCATTGAGAAATTTAGGTCTCTTCCATGTTGAAGTAAAAGCTTTTTCTTTGTTTTTGATCTCTATGTGTTATTCCTTTACTTCTACAAGTATTTGGGGAATGATGAAATTTATGAGCTCTATAACAACATTGTAGCAAAGATATATTGACCCCAAATCCGTGGATCCCTTATGTGTTTTCATTTTGGGGGCAACCCCTTCCTCTCTTTTTCATGATGTAGCTTTATTCAGGAACATATGACTTGGCATAGGGTTTTTTGAATAAGCTCTCATGTCTTATTCATTGGCTACTTTAAAGAAAATTTCTCCCAACAATGGTGCTAGCAATTTCTTTAAAATGGGGGCATATATTGGAATTCTTCATGTTTCATTCTATGATTTTCTTTCTTCTTGTGATGCATATTTTTTTTCGTGGTTTCATTTGGTTTGATGTCCTCTGAGGGTGTGATAATTCTTTGACTTGTCCTCTCTTGGATAAATTATGCGCAATGTTCCCTAAGAAGAGACCTTACATGAACTAAGCAAGATCCCTTTGAACAAACCTTTACTTGCATTTTTA
Source organism: Sequoiadendron giganteum (assembly GCA_007115665.2). Lineage (NCBI taxonomy): Eukaryota > Viridiplantae > Streptophyta > Pinopsida > Cupressales > Cupressaceae > Sequoiadendron > Sequoiadendron giganteum. The sequence continues at coordinate 385,499,993 of CM021101.1, read as the reverse complement.
TTCATTAGTGTTTAGCATAATAAAACTTTCTAACCTTGTGAAGCTTGAACCCCTCTTCAAGGCCACCAATAATAAAACTCTTTTCTTTCCAGTGGAGCCTTCCCTTGTTCATAGGTGCTTAGCATAATGTAGCTTGTTAGGCCTTGTGAAGATTGAAGTCTCATTTTGTGGTACCTTATTTAAGTTGTCAAAGGGATAGCTTTGATATGGTATGAGAACCTAATAATATTCTCTCATTTTACACCCATTGGGGGCTGACCTAGTGGACAACCTGAGGTTCTATTATCCCAGAGTGAGCACACATTGTTGTTTGCATAGTGGACATCACATTATTCTTGTGATGATTCTTGGACAAATAGTTGAGGCGTGTTCCACATCACATTCGACAATCAAGGCTTGAGCTTCCTTCTTTGTTCTCACCTTTTCTTCTAGTCTTTGATGTTGTATGATTGAGTATCTTTGTCATTAATTCATACATATGTCTTGAATTTCTACTTTAGTGTGATTTTGACACGGGGTCATCCTCTCACTAAAGTGGGGGCTAAATTTAGTGTAGAATAATGTATCCCTTTACATTTTCAAACCTAATTTAGAATTAATATTAAAATGAACTTAATTATGCCTTAATTTAGTGTTGTAATATGTATTTTACATATTCAAATTAAGTTTAAGGCCCTATTAATATTAAAATGGACATAATTGTGCCTTATTTTTAGTGTTTTATTTTACACTTTCACAATTATTTAGGGAATCATTAATTAATTGAGGTTAATTTTCCTTAATTGGCCCCTTTATTTCAAATCCAAGCCTAATTAATTACATTTTTTGAAGAGGAAACCCGACATTCATTAACGCCTAAACATAAAACTTCTCATTGAGAAATGTGTGTCTTAGGGGAGTGACTAGGACCCATTCACCCATGGGTGAATGGTTCCTCACTTAGACCTAGGACCTAAATTTAAATTATGTTTTTGGTGATATTTTAACATCCTCAAATCTATATTCACCTGTTGGATTGTGTTATTTGAATTTCAAGAAATTAATGTTACATACCTATAAATATAAGGTCATTTCACTAAGTTCCATCTAATACTTTCAAGAAATCTAATAATATTCAAGTGAGCATTATCATGATCATTTAAAGGAATTCAAGAGTAGATTTAGTGAAGAATTATTGCAGCAATCAAGATCCAATTTTCATATCAAGTCTTCTTGCATCATGCATGTTATTGGAGCTAATATGTTGATGTAGAGCTCATGATCCATTCAAGAACTTAAGGCATTGTTTCAAATCAAGTTTCAAGATCAAGATCCACACCTATTGAAGTCATCTCATGCAATTTACAGACCTACATTCCAAGGTTCATTGAAGGGTTTGGTGAGTTGTGACATTGAATTGTTCATTCATCATTCCTTCCATGCTTTTTCCAACAATTTCAAGGTTTGATTACTAAAATGAGGTTTGACCAAATAAAACCCCCATTCACCAAAAAAAAAAATTTCCCCTCTCTTTGTGTCTTGTAGATTTGGTGGTTGAAGAAAATTTGAAGATCTCAAAGTTGTAAAATTATAAAGTTGCATTTTTTGTCACCTTTTTTGTCATCTCACAGAAACTTAGATCCCAAATTTATTTCCGACCATTTGACGGTGAAAATCAAGAATCTAGAAGTGCAGTCACAGGAGAAGAAAACCTAGAAAAATATTTTGAAGATCCCTACCATGGACCCATTCACCATAGGGTGAATGAGTCCTCAAATAGCTTTTGAGAACACCATTTTTTTAGAGGTACAAAAAATTTATCCCTTTCAGATCTGCCATTAACTTTGTAGGTTCCTCTAGTTTTATGCTTAATTTACTAAATCCAAGTTATAGAATGTATTTTGGACTTAGTTTTCAATTTTTAATCTTTCTCCCCAAAGTGTTGTTTGACCTAGACCCCCGTCTTAGCAAAAAGAGAAATTTGTAGATTCACACTTTGAATTGATTCACCTAAGGGTTGATAGTCATTTCATTATGTGGATCTCATTTCCTAATTAAATTAGAGTAGGACCCCTTTTCCCTCTTTGGACTCACTTTTCCATTTTTGGAGACCCTAGGAGTACCATTAGGCACATGATTTTATGAAGTGTGACAAGTGTTTGAAATAGTAGTTGATTCACACCTTCCTTAGGCATTGGAAAACTAATTCTCCTTGTTTGAATCCACAAAAATTTCCAACAAGGTGTTGGTGAAAGAAGACTATTGAATTTTCAAATTGTTTTTCCTCTGTAAGCTACCATATATGCTCTTTAATCTCTTGGATGCTTGCAAACTATTCATCTATAAGTGCTTAAACTTCCCCTATATGCCTAAAACCTACACAACTTCTCATTGATACCTTGTTAAATGCTTGCAAATTATTGTTTGCATGATTATAAGACATGTGTTCTCAAGATTTTTGAAAAGAAAAAGTCTCTTATGACATAAGATAAAGGTCTTAACTACTTAGTTCAACACAATCTCTACCTTGAAGGTCTATCATATAGTCCTTGCACCAAACCATTCATAGCTCCTTGAAATGTGTCATTGAATAGACATAATAATAGAAGACTGTCCTTTGAATTTTTGAATAGGATTGTTCTTATGCTCTCTCATATCTTCCTACCTCACCAAACAACTATCATGTTATCTATTATGGAAAAATGAAAGTCCTTTTTAATCGTCATAAAATAATAATCATTATCCCTACCACATTAAGCATTTGAGAGAAACAAAACCTTTTGATTAGTTGTTGAAACCTCTTCATGATTGGACTTGTAAACTCACTTGAAGGCATTGATTGACTAGGTTGGAGAACAAGGTAACCACTCAACAACTAAGTTTCCAGGAAAACTATTTTTTCTTTGATTATTTTTCAAATCCCTAAATCACCAAATTTCATTTGATGAGGAGATAGCTCCAAAAATTCCATTGCATGATTAAAAACTTCACTATCAACTCCAATTCTGTTGTCCCTTTCTTTCAACAACTCTCTCAACACTACATTGACACTGTGATACCCTTTTGTCATTTTTCTCCTTTCTGGACTATGCATACAAAAATGTATCAAGTTTTCCTTAAAGAATTAGATGAATGGAATTCAAGACTAACATATGCCCCTTTTATCAAAGTGTTCTTTGCATTTGGATATCTAGACTCTTTGGGGAACATGACTTCCCACTATACAACCTTATGAAACTATCAATATGAGCTTGGTGCCTTCACAAGTAAACCCTTATTAACCTTTGTGTCTTTGTAGTTTGAAAACATGCCACTTAATATTTTTGGTCATGTTATTTGGTATGAAACCTTTATGGAATCAAGCCTATTCACAAAAATACTCATGCTTTAGGGTCTTTCACCAACTCTCAAGAAATGTGTGAGGTTCATTGTTACCCCTCATGATGTCAATTTGTCTTCTAAAAAGGTTTGTCATAGGTCTACTCAACAAATACTTTCTTCATGGCTTATATCCTGGACACAGTGATCTAAAAACCCTTGACCATCTATACTCTAGCCCTTTACAAGAATCATGGTCACATTTCTTGACCATGCTATCTTGTCTATCATTCTTATCTTAGCCCTTTGGACCTACAGGCAGTCCTTTATATTGCTATATACTTCCCTTTTGTCATATACTATCCCTTTGCTTGATTATTTCTTAAATGATGTCTTTGTTTGATGATAGTGCATTAATGTTCATGCTACTATCTTTACATCCCATATTCTATGAAGGTCTTCCTTTTAATGAAACACTGTTATGACTACCCTCAATGTTATTACTATCAACACTATTTTTTGCTACATTTTGGCAATGCTCCCTGAAGGTAACTGTCATCCTCATTTTTCTATGAAAGTCAAATGTCTTTTTCCTCTTCTAATATGGTAACCTTGGACTAACTTTATGGGATTCTCTCTTATAATACACTTTCCATTAGAATTTATAAGGTTTAAGTTTTCTTGCATAACCTCTCATTATCCTTTAACTCATTGTTGTCACATTCTTAAGTATGTCTGTCCTTATCTTTTTTACTATGAACATCATCAATTTTTTTTGGAATTATCCTCTTACATTCTTTTAACTGCCTTCATTGACTATCATGAATCCTCAAGTATCCTTTATAAGTTTTCCATTGTTCATTATTGTTTACTTGATGATGAAATTTTTAACCTTTTGTTTTCCCAAACACTTGATAGTTTGATTGATCCTATCTTGAAATTAATCCTCTAAAATTTCCAAGCTCATTGACCCTTCTCTTGAGTGCTTGACCAGTTATAATACTTTGCATGACTATTTATCTCTTCAACTCATCCTACTTTATTGGCTATAAGATTATCATAGGGTCTTCTTGTATTAATGTACTATCCTTTCTCTTTCATAGCATCTCATATATGGCTTCTCATTTGATTTGAACATTGTCTATGACCACATTGTCCCTCATAATAGGTTTGTACTTTTTGAAATGAAAATATTAACCATTTCTTACCACTTCATCCTATATGAGAACTATAATTATCTATATCATCGAGGCTGATTTCTTGACTATGATTATAAGATGCTTTGAATTTAAAAACGGCTATGAGACATAGGATTAGTTTGAAATATATCACGGTCCGCAAAAATGTGTAGGTATAATAAGGTTATAATTTCCTTATGACAGTCATATTCCCTCAAAACTTAATCATTGTGTGTTGTCCTACATTTGATGCTTAAAGTTCCCAAGGTTTATGCATTGTATCTATATTGTGAAACCCATTCATCACATTTAAAAGCATTGCCAATTTCAAAACAACCCTACCCTTCTAAATCACTGTACACATTTTTCTATGCCCTATTTTTGTCCTCCTCCAACTTAGAATTCCTTTAAGGGAAAACAAGAAACTTGTAATGACCTTGGAATCATGATCATGCATCATAGATTCCTTGTGTATGGAGAGATATGATAGAGCTTTAATCTCTAATGACTACCACTTCAAACAATATCTTTACCAAACTAAGATGCCAAACTGTATTATCTGAAAGGATCTCTTCCTTACCACCATTTGTGTGGCAATATTACAACATTATATATTCTTCTCAAAGCTAGTTTTGATACAAATATTGCACCCTTCAGCAAATACAAGACTATGTCCTTCCCTTTTGTCTTGCTTATGTGGAAGAGATTGAACACTCTGGAAAACTATCACAAAAGATACTGAAAGATCTTTCATTCATAGTATTATTCACTTGAGCATTTATTCACTAAAATACTAAAGTATTTGCATGTAGTATAATTTTGTATGGTATGCACATGCTCTATTATCCCTTTTAACTCATCTTTAAACAATATTTATTCCATGCTCTTCCTTAGTGAAATAATTTATTTGCCTTATGCATTGTTACACTCCTTCACATACCTGGTGCACTTTCACTACCAATAGCACTTGTATTTCTTGATGATTGTCTTACAACTTTCACATACTTTCCTTTTAATAATAAAACTGCAATCCTCTATTCTTTTACTCATGCCATTGAAACCTTGTTTAGTATGCTTGTATCCTTAAGAGCCATTGACTACCTTCTCTCATTAAAATTCTCAATGCCTTTAAAGATTCATCTCATTATACAATTTAGTAGGCCTATGTGTTTTTGAAAACATGACACTCCCTATAATAAAAATAATACTAGGGCGAGCCTCGAAAGACCTAATGAAGGAATCTATACAAGAGTTTGAGATCTCAGGAAATCATTACAAGCATTACTCATCATTTTTCATAAATGTCTAGAGCATGGTTTATGAAGCATCAACCTCAACCAACATATGTATAAGAAGATAAGAGAAAAAAAACATTCTAGATAGAGTAAATGGATGCTAGATACTTTAGGAATCCAAGGATTTTATGGAGCAGAAACACCAGAATTGGCTTGTGCCTCTCTCCCCATGTCCCTATCTATGCTCTTTATTAAGTTCTACAATGTGCCCCTGAACCACCCTAGGTTTCTACAACATTCCCTTCTTCTTTATTTCCCTTGCAACATGGTGTAAACTCCTCATGGACTGCTTCAACGTGGGACAAAATCCATTCTTCTTGCCTGAGACTACTCTTTCAACATACCAGGAAACCCTAGAGTTTCTCTCTTGCAATGTGGTAGTGTTAACACCTTCAAAAAATATAAAATTACTTTTCATTTCATTCTCTTCAACACTCTCTACTTGACACCCAATGACTTAATGGTCCAAGTTTTTTATTTTCTTTTCTTTTCTCTTTTTATGCTCTAAAGCTTTATTTGATGACTTTTCCAAATGTGTTATTTCCTTCTGTCTTAAAAAAAAGCTCCATCTTTTCTTTTAACATTTAAAACCCATTATCAATATTTAAATTTTAGATTATGATTTTTTGACAAAGCTTAATGATAACCTTAAAAGAAAAACTTGCAACAGGTCTTATACAAGAGTTAGGATTGTCAAAACCAAACTCAACATCTTACACAACTAGCCTTATTTCTTGAAACCAAACATTTTCATTTATCAATATTATTATTTGCCTTATATAGGTGGTTGCATGGTCGAAACCAAACTTAATGTCTTATACAACACGTTTCCTTTCCTAAACCAAATGTTATCAATCTATTTGTCAAATCAATTCCACCAATTCTATCAACAAACAAACATTGGCAAACAATCTAAATGGTTGTTGATTTTGTTGGTCCAATTTGTCTTATATTTTATTGATTTATCTTTGGTCATGTTACTATGCACCTTGACAATGTCCAAAGAAGGATTTATAGGTGTGATGATGTCTCATGACATGTTTTCTCTTTGATTGTTGTTTGTGATTTATCGTGGAAAAAATACTGGAGCAACTGGGTTGCTAGTATGAGTCATGAAACTCCTTGTTTGTTAAGTGTTTGTATTAGAAAAGGGTTAACATTGCACACCTTGGTATATTCCATACCATGGTTTTTATTATCCATTTGATATAATTCAACGCCCAATGATGAGAATCATGCAAGCCTAATATTTATCTAGAAAAATATCAATCCCTCTTCAATCATCTAACTTCATGCTAACATTTATTTTTGTCAATCCTTACATTATCCACCATAGATTTGTATCAAAGAGGGGCAAAATGTAGATACTAAAAAATGTACTAGACCCATGAACACTATTTTTCACATTAATTCTTCTTCCCTGCATAATTGAATAATTTTAATTATTTGATTATTGTCTAAAGTCATATTATTCTATAATTTAAATAATTCTTAATTATTTAATTAATTCATTTTCATTTCTTTATTCTTATTTTGATTAATTAAATAAATTATATTTACTTAATTACATCACTAGTTAATCATTTCCCCTTATAATTAAATAAACTCCTATTTATTTAATTATTCATGTTCTTATTTTTTTGCTATAATTAAATTCTTATTATTAATTGTTTAATTATTCATTAGCCTTTTCTTCCATGATTAAATAAATTTTATTTTTTAAATTATTGTCCACTTTTCCCTCCACTGTTAAATAATTATTTTAATTATTTAGTAACTTGTCTTTTTCCTCCACTTTTCAATAAAATAATTATTTCCAATTATTTTAAAAAGTCGGCTTTCATTAAATTTTTCTTCATAATTAAATAAGTTCTATTTTATTTAATTATTTCTCGTCTTTCCCTCAACTATTAAATAAATATTTTAATTATTTTAAAGTAACTTATCTTTTTCTTTCACCTTTTAATGAAATAATTGTTTCCAAATATTTTAAAAAGTCACCTTTTCCCTCCGCTATTAAATAATTATTTCCAATTATTTCAAAAAGTCAATTTGTATGTCTTCTTCTATAATTAAATAATTGCTTTTATTATTTAATCATTTGCTTTCTTTTTTTTTTTTTGATAAAAGGCATACTGCCGACTTTATATTAATATATCATAAAATATTTACATAAGTTCATACATAATGGATAATTGATCATGCTTTGAGCACATGGCTATGTAATACTCCTACAATATATCTAATATTGCATGTTTTGAACATAAGTGTCAACTACCAAAATATCAGATTCATACAATATCTGATTTTTGACCTTTGAAAATTTACATTTAAATGTTGCATTATATATAATCAAAATGAAGTATTGTAGTAATGTGAATCATGCATTACCAACTGATGAACATTCCTCATTTCTTCCCTTGTCCATGGACTGGAATGTGGGTGGTGTGGAATTTGATTTCGCTTTCCCTTTAAATTAAATAGTTAAATAATTATTTAATTTACTCTTTTTTTCATGCCAATCTTCTTTTTTATCTCAATTTACCTCCACCCTTGATAAGGTCTTATTTCATTTTAATCTCTATTTTCCATCCTTAACTAAAACTTATTTTTGCCCTAACCCTATTTCTTTATTTCTCAAAGCAATCTCATCCATTGATCTTCATCATTCAAATTTGGTTTTCTATAAAAGAGACTTATCCTTGTCATTTTGACCCTAACTACAACCTCTATCTTCGATATTTTTGGTGTCATTATCACTAGGCTTATTCTTACATACTTCAAATCTGAGGGCAACCTAACATATAAAGAAAATTGGAGAAGAGTAATAAAGGTGAATCAATCATGGCATATATGAATGTTGGTAAAATTGCTTTTTTTTAAAATGTTTCTATGTTCATTTGTCCTTCATTATTAACTTCTTTATTTTGCATGAACATGAATGCAAATTCACTTCTTCTCAAATAAAAAATTCACTACTCTTGATGAACTCAATGGGTAAAATACTTGTTTTTTGGGGCATTTAAAGATATTTTTAGTTAATTTTACATATCCACCAGCTATATGAGTAGTGAACTCACCAAAATTAGAAAACTAAAAAGTTTTGAAGATTGCACACAAGTCTACCTCATTCCTATGAAGTGACTTGTAAACTAAAATGGAGAAAAATAGACATATAGAATTGTAGTTGAGGTGTGATATTTTAATCATCTTAACACCTAATTTGACTCTTTTAGTGAACTGGTTTCCCAAAACCTAAACTCATTTCTTGGACATGTTAAATCTATCATTTAAAAATGACATTAGTCCTTTTCCTAGGGTTCTTACCTCCTTAGACTTTGTTACACATACATTTTTATCCATTGGAAAGGTGAACATAAGGGTAATGAGTGAGCTCTTAATTATTAAAATAAGTTCTAAATTAAATGCAAAGTAAATTATGTACAACCTACTTAGCTCAAAATTTGATGATGGATAAGTGACATGTTAGATGTCAAGAACCAACTTACAAAATATATGGATATTTGGGGTTAACTTAGACAAAGATCTCTAATTTTACAAATTGTCTATATTTGTACTAGTTTACCTCCATGAATATATGGATTTGAATTGAGGATAACAAGTAAACACGCAATGGTCCTTGGATGAGGTGCTCTAATGTAAATGTCATGCTAGATGCTTTTTATTCTTCAATATGAAACTCTAGGTGTGCTCAATAAAATTTTTCTATGATGTCCTAGATGATCCCTATATGATCTCAAATTAGTAAGTGAACATATTTAAATACAACCACCAATCACATAAATCAACAAGTGCTAAGACAATTTATAATAGCTAGTGAAGTATTTAGCAACAGCTAAATTGAAATTTGAGCTCTAAAAATAAAAGATTAGAAATGCAAATTTGACAATCAATGATAATAGAGATATTTTCACCATTACATATGAAACTAGATATATTCAAAAATATTAACCACTAAAAATAATTTAAAGTTGAGTAATTATAAAATATTAAATGCCATATAACAATAATATTTAAATAAGGAAACAAAATCTGATTCGACGTGTGTATATCGATGATACCCCGCTGCTTTGGTGGGCCCATGCAACTGATTCGTAGTTGACAATAAACAGACAGCAAATCCTGGAAGTTGTCATTGGGACTCATGGTTTTATTTATTAACAACAAAACTTGTTCGCCATGACTCACTCTATACTTAGTTATCGTCTGGTTTTGAAGAAAAGAACTGTCTTATCTACTCTTCAACCATTTTTACATTTAGATTAGTTTGGCCACTGGGTTTTTCTACTGCTTATTTCCATCCTTACTACTGCTTATAGGTTGGATTTGAAACTTAGTACTATCATTTCAATTCAACGGTGTGATGTTTTATTTTCATTACCTTAAGCTGTGTAATTTTCTTGTAAACCTTTTCAAGGTTGGTTTGTTGGCTGTCATTGCTTTCTTGATTGATTGCTGGGCATTTTTTCAAATAACTCACTGCCTTGTTTATGCTATTGCTTTGATATATTTTTTCTAAGAATCCATAGTTTGTTGGAAAGCACATGTTTTAGGCTTTTAGCCATAGCAGCAAGGAAGTGAACTATTTGATAAAATGTTTTCATAGATATGTATGGAAAATGTGGTAGCATAGATAAGACGTGAGATGTTTGAAAAAGTGCCTCAAAGAAATGCGGTTTCATGGCGATGGACAACACCATATGAGACCACATTAGACCATTGTGATGGACATCACATTAGACCATGGTGATGGACATTACCATGAGACCACATTTCTTTGAGGCATTTTTTCAAACAGTTCATTGCCTTGTTTATGATATTGCTTACTATTATGCTTTGATATAATAATATGTTTAGAAAACCTATAAGAACACCTCCTGAGTTTAAGGTCAGCTCAAAGAAGAGACTACCCACTCTCACATTTAGCCTTTAATTTTCTTAATTATATTGATAAGCCTCTACTTACCTTCTTGAAGATAAATTCCTAGCCTTAAAGGTGGAGAAAATATTTAAGATTGTGGATCCTCATTTTTGGGACCTAACACAACCCATATGTAGTCACCAAAATTAATATAATTACCTCAAATACATTTTCTATGAGTGTGGGGATGCTTACTTATTAGAAGTGAAAATGAATAGAAAAAAACCCTTCAACTTCTTTATTTTGCATGAACATGAATGCATTCACTTCTTCTCAATGAAATAGTTCGCTGCTCTTGATGAACTCAAAGGGGAAAATACTTGTTTTTTGGGGCATTTTAAGATATTTCTAGGTATATTTATGTATCCACCACCTATATGAATAGTGAACTCACCAACATTAGAAAACTAAAAAATTTTGAAGATTGCGCACAAGTCTATCTTCTTCCCTAGGATGCTACTAAATTATTTTTATTCTTCAATATGAAACTCTAGGTGTGCTCAATAATTATTTCCTATATGATGTCCTAGATGATCCCTATATGATTTAAAATTAGTAAGTGAACATCTTTAAATACAACAACCAATCACATAAATCAACAAGTGCTAAGGCAGTTCATAATAGTTAGTGTAATAGTTAGAAACAACTCAATTGGAATTTGAGTTCTAAAAGTGAAGTTCTAGTTCCATGTCTATGGATGTGACTTGGGTCAAGTCTACATTTGTAAATCTAAATGTTTATTTTTCTAAAGGTTTATTAGAATTAGAAATGCAAATTTGACAATCAATAATGATAGCTCTATGAGAATATATTGAATGGTACAAACCAATTTCATAGACTATATTTCTTATAAATTGATTATTACATTTACAACTTTTATCAAAACAAATTCAAAACATTAAAAAAAAAAAAGATATGCAATTTTCACCATCACATATGAAACTCACTATATTAAAAAATATTAACCATTACAAATAATTTAAAGTTCATAATAAGTAATTTAAATTTTTTTTAAATGCCAGTCATAACAACAATAGCTAAATAAGAAAATCAGTGGAAACAAGTCCCATAAAACAAAATCTGCATCGATGAAACCCTAAACCAAAACTCACCACCTTTTCCAATTTAAATCGCAATTGAGATCCGAGCATTCCAACCAATCCTGGAAGTTGTCATGGTTATTTATATTTATTAACAACAAAACTTGTTCACCACGATTAGTCTATACGCAACCACACCGTCAAGTTATCGGCTGGTTTTGACGAAAAAGGACTATCTTATCAGGTAAATCTTCAACCATTTTCGAATCGGATCAGTTATCATTTTTACATCTACATTAGTTTGGCCACTGGGTTTTTCTACTGCTTATTTTGGCCACTGGGTTTGAAACTCAGTATTCTCATTTCAATTCAACTGTGTGATTGCGATATTATATTCTCATTACCCTAAGCTGTGCAATTTTCACTGGGTTCGAAACTCAGTATTCTCATTTCAATTCAACTGTGTGATTGCGATATTATATTCTCATTATCCTAAACTGTGCAATTTTCTAGATACAACTTGCAAACCTTTTGGAGATCGGTTTGTTGGCTGCCATTGCTTCCTTGATCGATTGTCAGGAAATGTGTTATAAGACTGTATTTCGCATGATATCTATGTTCATGTTCCTTTGATCTGATTTGTAACAGTATATTGAGCTTATTTTGTCACTTTATTTCAGGTTGTATTTAATATAAAATTGCATTAGTTTTTGTTTTTACTATTATTGGGCATATTAGATGTTGAGCAAATCTAAAGCATAGATTTGAAGCTTAGTAACATCATTATTGCAATTTGTATTGATCAGATGAGTAGATCCCACTGTATTGGGTGGATGACTAGATCCCACTGTATTGGGTGGTGAAGGAAGAATTTGGCATAAACTTCCTTATCTAGTTGTATTGGGTTCAACTTCTTATCAAGGAGGGATGGATAATTCAGATATTGCCTCTAACTCACCTTAATGACCTAGTTTTGGACAAGAGTTTATGCCCTTGAAAAAAGTGGTATTAAAATAAATAACTTCATGATAAAACATTTTCAGTTTTATGATAAGATTGTCTCTATTCTACTATTTGTAAAGAGATAAATATGACACCTACTTTTTTCATTCAATTATTGCACTATTATGTACCCTAAAATAATACCTATTTTTAATAAAATTGAATTAAATAGCAGCATATAAAACTATTTACAACTATTTTTTGTTAATGAGTTTTCTTTATCATCATCAATTTATACTATCATACCAAATTAAATTATTTAGAATCTCAATGACAAAGGGCCACTTAAGAAAACATACATATTTTTCTCATTTATCTTGGGTTTCAATGTTCAAAATTATTTGATGTTCATTCCATCCCTATGTTTATCCCCCATAGGATGATTCATTATAGTCAAGATTCTTCTTATAGAAAATTGCCTCTTCTTTTTAAATCTGAATACTATTGTGAAAGGTAGTTAGATAGGGGTGCTCATTGTTAATTAACACAATTGATCTATTAGTTTCAACAATTTTTCCTACATTTAATGCTTCATTAAAAGTGTTGTGTACAAAGATAACCAGACCATTAATATCAAACTTGCAATAAATCAAAATAAATAAATATTTCTTTTGCTATCACTATATGATAATCATTTTTCGTCATTAAATGGAGGTAAGTGAATTAATCCAAATTATGATGGTAACAACATGTTCTATGAATCAACAATAACCTTTGGTCTAAGAAAATATTCTTAGTTATAATAAGATATATTCTTTATAGCCACTTTTGGCATTGGTAAACACATGTTTAGTTTATAATCAACATGATCAATTTTTAATAAAAAATAGAAAAAAAAAAGTAAATATACTTGATGAAGATTATGCACATGCATCAATCAGAAAATATAGATCAATATATATTGTCAATAAATATAGTGAAACACAAGCAACTAATCATCTTATACAAGTCATTAAGATTCCTCAATTCATAATAATAACCAAAGTGCAAATAAACCATTATTACATTGAACTCTTACGATAAATATATTTGTTAGTCAAGTTAATTTAGAAAGGTAACTTTATTATCTCACTCTCTTGAGTGAAAAAATATTTTCATAGCTAAGTACACTCTTTCAAGCATTGATGTTAATAAAGACACAAATAACATAGGTAAACAGTTACACCAAGGATGATCAATGAACACCTACTAATATTTATAGATACTTGAACAATTTTCTCTTAAATTCTACCAATTTTTATATTTTATAATTGCTGGAAGGTTGGTGCCTTCGCCCCCTCAAAGTTGGTGCAATCTAGCCCACGGCGGATTCATGACATGCTCTAACCGCCTATTGTATGATAACTCATGTCTATGAGGTCCCTTAGCATTGTTGAGAGGGTTTGGAGTAGGCTAGTAGGTAGTTAAAATTTGTTAGCGAGAGCTTAGTTAGAGCTCTCTAGAGTGCTACAATTTTAATCCATCTTAATGCCTTATCTTATTAAATGTTTATAGTTCATTTTAGTCCCTCTTGGGAGGTATGCAAGAATTGTTGTTATTTTACAACTTAGAATTCTTTTAGTGGAAGTTTTTTGCCAAATTTTAATATAATTCATTTTAGTCCCTCTTGTGAGGTATGCAAGAATTGTTGTTATTTTACAACTAAAAATTTTTTTAGTGGAAGTTTTTTGCCAAATAGTACAAGTTGTAAGATGGTCAAAATGCTACATTTTTATGAAAATATAATTTAATGTTAGTTAAATTGCTCAAGAATTTATTTAATTAAATTTTTGATTCAACTATTTCACTAGAGTATTAGATGCATGATTAGATTTAACTTGCCTAAAGTTTATAAGTGGTATTAAAAATCTAAACTGATTCGCTAGTAATATTACATACTTTTCATTTATTTTAGGCCCATATCACCCATATACATTTCCCATCATTGATTTTTTCTCGAATCTAGTTCTCATTGCTTTTTAGGAGTTGAAACATATCATACCTTTAAATGTTCATCAATCCTAGTATTTATTTTAGATTTTTGATCTCCATTGATCTATACTTGCCTAAAATATTTCCAAAGGCCAAATATATCATCAATTTGATAGATCAAGGCTATCACACTATTGGCTAGAAGAAGTGCAATATTTGACAAGATTTTAGGCAAGAAAGGATAAATCCATAGTTCAAAATGAATTCTACATTTTATGAACATTTGAAAGTTTGGGTACATTTTAGCTCCCAAAAAATAAATGAGAATTGTTTGATAAGAAGAGATCAACAATATAGAGAGAATTTTGAGCTTAAGTACATTTTAACTCCCAAAAAATAAAGATAATTATTAGATTGGTCGAGATGAATTTATAGTTTTGAATAACGCCATTATATAAAAAAATCCTTTGTTAGTATTGATTTAAAATGTTTAGTTCATGTGAGTTCCAATGCTTTCTCAATAGTATATTTGTGTTTAGCATATCCTACTACACCCGCAAAGATGGCATTGCACTAGGGCATTGCCCCTTGACCTTGCTAGAGGTTTACACTCTAAGGACCTTGCTTCATTTTGGGGGTTGTGTTGACAAAGACAATTTTTTAAAGGCATGATGGTAATTAATTTTCATAACTATTTTTTGCTAGGTTTTCTTACAAATTTCAAGTGATGTGCATAAATTTGTCAATAAAATTAATATTTATCTTAAAAAAGGAAAGATTTTCCATTAAGAATCAATACATTTTTTCAAAAATAAGGAAAGATTTGCAAGATTTTATAATATTTTTCATGGTAAATTTCTTAAATTTATCCCTATTTACAACCTAAGTGTTGTTTGATCCATGTTATTCTTCCTTTTTTGGTTCATGAGCTTTATTGATCTTATATAATGGTTGATGTCCTTTCAAAATTCTTTTTTACTCAAGTAATGAAAATAAAATAAATTGAATCACACACTATTACCAATATATCATCAACATCCACAATTATCATTTTATTAGTATTTTTTGTGGACATAATTAATAAATATTAATATCGTTCAATTTGAATTATTAAGTTAAACAATAAAACAAAATATTTTAAGGTTCAATAGCTTAGATGATATATTTATAAGCTTTTCATAGTCTTTTTCACTTTTATCTCCTTTTTTTCTTTTTCTTATAAGAATAATTAATTCTATAATTAGAGGCCCTATGTATTTTTATCCTAAAATACAATTAAAATTGTTGGAAGACTCCTTTGTATTAAAAGATTATAAAGAAATATAATTAAATATATATCTAATTTATGATATAATTTTTTTAAAATAAGATAAACTTTAACGTTTTTAACACAAAAAAGTAGAATCTACCATCAAATTTAAGCCTTGATTTCCACTGATTAAATTGAAACTGTACTTAGATGTAACCTCTTTTATAAAACTTTCAAAATTCAGCATATTCTTTGAAAAAGATCTTCAAGAGATCCTTCAATACAAATTTCCCAGAAAATTTGAAATTCTTGATAGAAAGTTTCTCAGAAGCTTTGATATTCATCTGTGACAGCCTCTATGCCCCTTTCCCCACCCAAAAACTAAAATAAATGTTATGGTTTGGGCCATGAGGCTAAGAAAGTGCTTCTCATACCTTTTTTATGGAATCAAGAACCAGCAGAATTTATTCTGCTATTGACTTTTAGTACACTAAAACAATATAACAAGCAAGAGCTAATTACACTATTATAACAGCAGTAAACTCAGCTGATTCAAATTTGCAACAGCAAGTCAATGCTATTTGCAAGCCTGCAGGAGCTGATTGCAGTGTAATAACAAAAAAAAATAGCCAAGTGAATTAATAAATAGCAACTTAACTGATCATAACTGAAGGAATCTTAGAAAACACTCTATTCTCTAAATACAGAATATTATATTACAAAATCTTAAGGTTGCTGAAAGAAAAAATATAATATATACTCAACTAGATATGTAATATGCTTGAAAACTTCAAGAACCAAGCAATGTCGAAACAAAGAAAATAAAACGAAAGAAAATGAAGGATACAAGTTTCAAGCAACATAGAACTGCTTTGAAATAAGACTGCTTTGGAATATCAAAAAGGATTATTGCAAAAACTTGACCTATGGTTGATTGTCAAAAATATCTGTGAATTTTATTCCTGACTTGGTTAATCTATTTCTTCTGGCTGTTTTGCCAGCATTTTGATTTTGTCTTGATTAGAACTCATGGTTCAATATTTAAACCTCATTGGTGCTTGCTTGTTTTTTTATGGATGTAATCTATCAATGCAATAGATCTGAAACACTGCAAATCTGGAACCGAACTGATTTTAACGAGGAATAACTGATACTAGCTGCAAAAACATATCTATGAATGCAAACTTCGCCACAAATTTTACCTTTCCAGGACACTTAGCAACCCAAAGCATTTTGATTTTGTCTTGATAAGAATTAACACCAGAGAAGTCGTGTTTCAGATGTATGGTCCACATGTTTTAGGTGCCCACGTAGCACAGCTTTTAATATCTGCATTAAATGGTTGAATCTCTATACTTCCCATGGGGATCAGAAACTGTCCTAAGCACATGCAAACAATTTTAAAACTAATTCAACTATTTGTAGCACACGACCACTTTTGGATAGATATACATTTCAATGTTTTTAGCTCGTGAGTTGCAAAAATATTGAAAGTGATGTCAAGTGTACATGATTAGATTACAAATTGCTTCTCCCTCAACATAGAAACATCTTTTAAGCATGAGAGATGGAAGAGAAGAGCAATTATATAGAAGTGTACACTGACAAAAGAAGATTGACCAAAAAGGGGACCAAGAAAGATGCCCCAAATTAGTTTTCGTCTGAGAGAACATGCTTAAGGCTGTAGATGGTTACATGTTGCACTTGATGAGACCAGCCACTTGTAGTAATTCTAGACTCTGCACCAAGACTTGGCAAGAGATCAACAAACAAAATTTCAAATCCAGACTCTAGAAAAAATATTGGCTAAAAATTGTTATGGACTTGAAATTTCATGATTTTAAGAGATCAGCAAACAAAAATTATAAACTAAAGCCACAATATAAAATAACTCAATCTAAATCAGTTCATCAAAAATCAAGAAGAAAATACAACAATAGCTACTGGTCTCTGAAACATAGTTTTGTTTGCATGATCAAATTCTATGATCCATATTGCCTATAAAACTATTTCTCTTAACAAGTTCAAAGAAAAAACTCCTTTCTTTTGGAAAATGGTTACTCTTACTTCTAGGAAGTCGATAAAACTATATTGTTTCCAATGTCATTGTTCAAAATTCTACATCCCGTTGGTCGCTTGGATAACTTATCCGACCTTCACAAAATTCCAATCTTTGAATTGCGTAGGGTGTACACTATGGATTACTATCTTGCAAGAAACATACCATATCAAGTATGTAAATTCTTTGCACAAGATAAAAGTAGTAGTTTCCCACAGGTAAGAGCTACCAATCAACCATAGGTCAAGTTTTTGCAATAATCCTTTTTGATATTTCAAAGCAGTCTTATGTATCATCCCCATTCAAAATATATTTTTTTTCATTATCGACAGCTTGGAGGAGATAGTTGAAGCAGGTATTCTGTTATAAAGTCATCTCCAATGTAATCTGTCACAGGTTGCTCAACTAGACAAGGACTCTTCCTACAGTTCAATTGTATTGGCATGGTTGTTCCAACAGTTCAACTGTATTGGCATCCTTGCTACTTTTTAAATTGGGTACCTTTTCAATTAACCAGTCAAAAATGTTCTACTGGCTACTCCTTTCATCCTCCCACACACCCCAGGAATGAAAGCAAGCAGAGATAACAGTTAACGAAGACTTTGGTTGGGAATAACTA
The DNA here is from genome assembly GCA_007115665.2 of Sequoiadendron giganteum. NCBI lineage: Eukaryota > Viridiplantae > Streptophyta > Pinopsida > Cupressales > Cupressaceae > Sequoiadendron > Sequoiadendron giganteum. The sequence goes on along the minus strand of CM021101.1, from coordinate 385,481,401 downwards.
GCCTCATACAGGGCTGGAACCGCTGCACACACCTAAATATTTGGGAGCTCTGCTCGACTCAACAGTCGATTAACTGAAGTACCTCAGGGGCGGGTAGGAGGAAGATAATATTTAGGTTCATTGTCTTCTTCTGTACCTTATACTGGCATCTTTGTTATACCTTCTCAAAGGCTTACTCTGATCCTAACACATTTAAGGAATATGATTCCCAGTTGCAGTTCTGACAGACACCTTGAGCCAGAAATGAACATGGAGGATTCTAATATAGCACCAATTGGTGACATGTGTTTGCCTCAAAAGAGAAAAACGTGCCAACAAAAACCTAAAAGATTAGATGAGAGTTACCTGTCTAAAGAAATGGATGAGTTGTGTTCTGATTTTCCTCAAAAGAGGAAAACATGCTTACAAAAACTTGGAGCGGCAGCACATCTAGGGTTTGTTGGTGATGGCATGAAGAAACAGAATTGTAAAATATGTAATTATTTGGTAGACATAAAAATATTGATATGTGATGTTTGTGAAGAGTCATTTCATATCACTTGTTTGGAACAAAATGTGAAACCAAAGGACATTGACGATTGGTATTGTCCAACATGTCTGAATGACCCAGAAAAATGTGAGAGAAAAAAATACGAGTATTTTCTTTCTAAGAAAATATTGAATAAGTCTGCAGAGCACAACAAGAGACCTCGTATTGGTGGCAAGTACCAGGCAGATATATCCAAATATATGGGTCAGCCATCGCAGTAAGTTGCAGTGTGACACATTATAGTTGATTTGCTAACATGATCATGAATTGCATTTGTGTTTTTAAAACAATGTTTTGCTTGGTCTCAGGTCTTCACAAATGCCATTGGATGGTGTTGTGCTATCAATAGAAGAGATTGAACAAGAAATTTCAAAATCAAACAATATAAATGATGTATACACTTCATTCCATAATGTTCCTTGTTTTATGATTTAAAGTCACATTTTTTATATTTCAATGCTTATTAATTTCAAATCACTTCAAAAAATTGTATGTTCTATGCAATTTCTTTTATAATAGGTATTTCAGCATACATGGGAGAAAGGCTGGCAACCTGCAATTTCTCTTCCAGAAAAGTTCAAAGAAAATTGGCTTCAATGCAAAGAAGTAATTTACATGAAAGGGGACATATGTCCAGATGGAAAAAAGGCAAGAAAAAACATTCATTGTGGAAAATGGCGAAGGTATTTTCTTTTGACTTTCTGTTGTTTACATTCTTTTGAACACAATCTAGAATTTTTTTCCTAAATATTTCTTAATTACAATTGATTATACATTGTGGAAGAAAAATGTACTCAATTTTAATGTTATAGAGCTTTATGTTGTTTTGTCTTATGCATTGATGTTATACAAAGCACCTTTATTTGAAGTTCAGACAGATGAATGGGATTGTTCATGTGCTGTACAATGGGATCCACATCACGCAGATTGTGTTGTACCCCAAGTAAGATACATATAAATGACTTATGAATAAAGTATTAAATTCTAACTTCTAAAAATATATTGCAGCCTTATGGAAGACTTTGGAGCTGCTTTAATGCAATATAGTTCTATTTATGTGCAGATCTAATTCATTAATTCAAAAGAAATAATTTGTTTTTCTAGGTTGTTACAAAATATTGTAGTTTTAAAATTCTGAGATAAAATATTCAAATTAAATTGTGAATGGAACAAATTTAAAATTTATTTCTGCAATCTTTCTTCTAACAAGATTCCAGAAAAATGTTTTTGTTTGTGAAGTAATTAAAACCTTGAGTTGATTACATTCAATTGAAAACCAAGCAAACTTAGCAGTCACTGAATTTTTATTTATTTGAATATTTTATTTGTTGTTCGTAATGTAAGTTTGTATAAACCTATATTATCATTCATTTAGATATGCTAAAAGATAGTTTTAAGTTAATATATTTGTGTCTGAGCCTTGTGTATAACCATATGATATAGAAACAAATTAACTGGCATTCATGTTATCAGCCAGACTTAGGTTGGGTGAGAATAAAACTAACATATCTTACCTCTCCTCTCTACCTCTAACCTGCCCATACTGTAACTCCTTTTCGGAAAATCAAGATTTCTATTGTCATTTTCCATTTCCTCTTATTTGAATGTAATTCTACTCCATTATAGTGTTTTGTTTATATGTCCATTGATGAAAGAAAGTTTTCTTAGTTTTTTTCCTTTTAGGAAAATAGGAAACATTGTACATTAGAGGCAGCATAGTGCACCATCAAACATAGGAACCTTTTGATATAAATACACATCCTAGTCTTGTTGAAAATCCACTCAAAATTTACATATAGATGTTCTACCTTACAACTTGATCACAGCTGTAGAGGGTTATTACCCACATATTATATTTTTTTGGGCCACGATACTTCTTTTCCAACT